>CAUJNA010003623.1:399685-483201 GCA_963377175.1 Effrenium voratum
AAAAGAGTTGGGTGAAAGAACAAAAAAAAGAGTTGGGTGAAAGAACAAAAACATAGAGTTGGGTGAAAGAACAAACAAAGAGAGTTGGGTGAAAGAACAAAAAAAGGGAGTGGGTGAAAGAACCCAAAAAAGAGAGTTGGGTGAAAGAACCAAAAATAAGGTTGGGTGAAAGAACCAAAAAAAGAGGAGTTGGGTGAAAGAACCAAAAAGAAGAGTTGGGTGAAAGAACAAAATAGAGAGAGCTGGGTGAAAGAACAAAAACAATGAAAGAACTAAAAAAGAGAGTTGGGTGAAAGAACAAAAAAAGAGAGTTGGGTGAAAGAACAAAAAAAGAGAAAAACAATAAACAAGAGAGTTGGGGGAAAGAACAAAAAAAAAAGAGTTGGGTGAAAGAATCAAAAAAGAGTTGGGTGAAAGAACAAAAAAAAAAGAAAAACAATAAAAAAGAGAGTTGGGGGAAAGAACAAAAAAGAGAGTTGGGTGAAAGAACAAAAACAGAGTTGGGTGAAAGAACAAAAACAGAGAGTTAGGTGAAAGAACAAAAAAAGAGAGTTGGGTGAAAGAACAAGAAAAGAGAGTTGGGTGAAAGAACAAAACAGAGTTGGGTGAAAGAACAAAAACAGAGAGTTAGGTGAAAGAACAAAAAAAAGAGTTGGGTGAAAGAACAAGAAAAGAGAGTTGGGTGCTTTTCCATGAAGGCGATCCCCTCAGCTGTCACGACTCCGATGCTCCGAACCCAACAGCTCAAAGGCGCTGCTTCAGCGCCTCGCCGGTGGCCTCCCACGGCTGCGGCGATCGGTGGGGAATGACCCTGCGAGTCCGGGTGTGGGTGGAAGGAAGACCCCCAACAAAAATGAGAAATTGTAGGTGGGGTGGGGAAACTCCGGGTGTGGGTTGAACTTTCTCCGGGTGGCCTCAGGAAAAATCGGAAAAGTGGAAATCAGAGGGGATGGATGGCTTTGGGGGGGGGCATTCCATTTCTCAGGGACCCTGAGAAGCAGCAAGAGGAGGGTTGAGCTTTCCCTCCACCTCAGGAAGTTGTCCTATGTTATTTTGAGCGGCCCCCAAAGCCGAGCTAGTTGTTGGCTCCACCAACACGGCCATAAAAGGCTTTAAGCCTTCCTTCAACCCCCATAAGACCAGGAAGTAGAACCATCTGGCCCCTACGTTGGGCCCGGGCCACTTTCCAGTTCCCACATGCTTCAACATGTGAAGCTTCGAAGGAGAACATCTCTCTATCGCCGAAAACCCCCCTAAAATTCAACCGAAGCACGGCAAGGCAACAGTTGTCATGCAAAATTGTTTCTACAGCATCTGTCAATCCAAGGCCTAGAGTTCCCCCCCATTTGCCCCAAAAAGATGAAGATCGACACCCCCTTAACCAAAAACAAAGTTAAAGATTTCAAACCAAGAAAAAAGAAGGTTGAAGACTTAAAACCGAGAAACACAAGAAAAGGAAAAACCGAAGATCCACCCCCCCCCCTCTCCATCTCCAAAGCCCTTAGCCGGCGTCAGCGACCCCCGACCCCCGACTCGCCTTGGCGGCCGCCAAGGCGAGGTCCTTGGCGCCCCCGGGTTTCACCTCGCTTCTGGCGGGGAGCTGGGTGCGGCTTCAACGGGTGCAGCGTGGTGCAACCTTCAGTTTTGGCTTAAGGCGCCAGAAGCCAAAAAAAAAACAGTAGTGATGAGTTCCTTTTAAAGCCAACAAGGCGGTGGTTAACAAAAAATCCAATGGGATCCCATTTTGGTTGGTAGGTGCACCACCCATTTTAGTCGGGATTTTAGTGGGGATTGGGATGTTGACTCAAGTTACGGGATTTTGACCCATGGCCATATGAACCGCTCCCATTTTTCGGACCCAAGGCGGGCCCTGCATTTTTCCCATGGCCCCATAAGGGGCAACCTCATGTTTCAGACAGCCCCCTCGTTTGTGACACAGGCACAAAGAAACGGCTAGCAGCCACCGGCCAAATTGCTCGGAGTTCGACCCCTGGCCATTTGAGAAAAAAACCGGGGACGCCAAAGACAAGCCTTACCACCTGTCGTCTTTTCTGAGGCTCGCTACGTTTAAATGGTTTCTTCACAAAGAAAAACAAGTGGTGCGGGAGCCCCGGTTTGCTTCTGGACTTGAAAAGGGTAGAAGAATTAGGCAGTGGTGACAGATCTGCAAGTTGCTGCGATAGCGCGCCTTTCTGGAGCGCAAAAAAACACGGGGTCGAAGGGAACCGTGCCCAGGTAGGGGTTGTTTGAGGAAAACCAAAAAGGGAAACCGCCCATTTGGGCGGGGTTGCCTTTGAGACCCCTCCACATTCTGAGCTGAGTGGGAGGAACCCCGAGCCAAAACAAGAACTGTTTGCAGGTTCATTGGGGGAACAAACGGTTTCCAAAAGATGTCGGGGCTAAGGTTCTACCAAAGACCTGCCAGTGCTATGAACACAAAACGAAAAGCACTAGACGGACTGAGCATGGTGCCCTCGCTGAAGGGAATGGAGGCGGGGAGCACGTAAAAAAAATACCTAGTCTATGTCTTGCAAGCTTCCCCAAAAGAGACTCCAAACCTCTCCTGTCAGTTTCCGTTGGAGGGACGGTGATCACAAGCCTGAGGAAATGACTTTCACCTTTTGGATTCTAGCACCCATCCTTTCCAACATGTTGGGTTGCCGGGGGGGTTTGCCCGGACCGAATGACGGTCACTCTTGGACGTGGGTTGGGAAATGCGCAAATCCTATGCGAATAGCAGTGGCAAATGTCCAACTTTGCATGTTCGAATCTCAGATTCGAATACGCGGTGCTGGCAGGCGCAGCATTCTCATTTGCTTGAAGCAGGCTCCAGGACTGTGGCCTGACTCTCTTAGTGAGAGACCTTGAGAATGCCACCAACACTTTCATGCAGCTGTCCAGCCCGGGCTGCCTTGCACATGCGAAGCAAACAAGTCATGAGCTGCGCTGATAACTTGCTGGCTGAACTTCCGTTCCTGCTCGGTACTGTGAGCGCAGCGGAGACAAAAACCAGCATTCGGGAAGGTAGCTCCTTCAAACGCAAGAAGGCCCCCAAGCCCCCTGCGGAAAAGTGGCAACGTGTCAGACAAGCAAATAGGACTGCGCAGTTGCGTAGAGCGCACAGATAGCGGAGAAGTCACATGGCGTGTGGGGCTGGGGGGTCGGGATTGACTAGTTTGAAACACAGGTTGGCCTCGACATGCTGGAAACGTGGACCCGTGTTCTTTCCAACCCCCCCCCCAGTTCCCCCCCCCCCCGGCCCCCGACAGCCGCGAACACGCTGAGGATCGGCATGCGCGGGGCATGAAAGTCCGGACAAACCCCCCCGTCAACCCAACATGTTGTGTCAAGCATCTCGAGTGACAAACAGAGAGTCTTCGCAGCCATGTTGACAAAAGAGCTCTTCCCAGATTCAATCACATCGATATCAGGAAGAGAAGTATGTGTGAAGCTACCCTGAATCCCCTCCTCAGTATCACATACGCAAAAGCCGAGATCGCTCAACAAGCTCACACTCTGCATTTGTCTTTGCTCTTGGGGCCATAGACTTAAGGCCATAGACTTGGGCATGCAAACGCAGGCCGCCCACCAAACCCCCCCCCCCCCAGTTCCGGCAACAAGAGGAGTTCACGGCGGCCTGCACCAGGTGCACAGTCATCAGCGCGTTTGTGACCTGAGCACGAGAGGAACTTGCGGCATTGCAAGAACATAGGTGTGTCGAAATAGGGGTCAAAAATGCAGAAGGGCCACCCTCAAACAAGAAATATCAGAAGCACCCTGACCAACATCTCACCCTTATGCATGCGCTTTTTCAGGTGCTTCACCAGCTAGTGGGGGGGGTTCCCGGATCTAAGTGGAACCCCTGTCGTCTAGTAGGGGGGTTGTCCGCTTCCAGTGGGCTTTCAGAGGACCGAGGCCCTCGCAAAGGACTCGAAGCAGTGGTGGACCATCCTCGGGCGCGCGTCATGTGAGACGAGACGTCAATGCAAAAGGGATGCCTGGTTCTAAGGACCAACCACTCACGGACCGGAACTGGGCAAACCAAGGCGCTCAGAAGGCAGGTCCCCAGCCATCTCTTCGTCCAGCTGCAAGTCACTGCCTCGGCTGTCCGGGTGTGGAACGCTGGGCGTCAGCGGGAGAGCGTCGGGGGAAGAAAAAAAACTCTGAACTCTTTAAAGTGTTCATACCCACCAAACAACCATGATGTTGTGCTTGTCATGATCAGGGGGCTATCTCCACTGCTCTGCAAGTCAACAGCAAGCAGAGAAGTCCTGGTCCCAGGACGGCTTTCTTAGTTGGATCGTTTGTCCATTTCTGGAGCACGCCCAAGTTCATTCCCTGGGTTGCCATGCTGCCAGTCTTGGAAACCTCTGCCCCTGTGCAAAAAGCTTTGTTGTGCTTGCTGTTTGGTGGGAATCCTCACTTCGTCCCAGAAAACCTAAAGTCTGAAGATCCAACCAAATCCGCCGACAACAGACGGCGTGTTGGACACAAAAAATGCTCCTTACCTCTTTACCTGTTACCCCTCCCCTAACCCCTCCCCAGGGGCACCATTTCAGACTATTGCCGGGGGCGGGGAAATCCACGTACCACGCGGTGATTCGAAGACGCTTCACTAAATCTGTTCATTGTGCGGGCTTGCGCAACTCAGTTTGTCAAAAACATTGGGGTGTTCGATTCCCCCCGGGTGCGCTTTCGCATCCTTAGCAGCTCAAGCGGCACATCCCCAGCATCACCTGCATCATCCGCATCAGCGCCTGCCAAGAAGCAAATGATGCAAGTGATGCTGGGGATGTTGCGCGTGCTGGTGAAGGAAATGAAGGGGGGAAAGGGGAAAATGCCTTAAGGGGGAAAGGGGGGAAAAGATCTTTGGGAAGGCCCTTTCTCCCTCTGAGTTTTTCACTTTTCCTCCCTACGATGTTTTCCCCCCTCTCCCGGTTGAGATCCTTTCCCTCCTTTCCCCCCTAAGGCCTTTTTTCCCCCCGCGATCTTCCCCCTTTTCCTTGCTAAGATCTTTTCCTCCTTTCCTTGTTGAGATCCTTTCCCGCCCTTTCCCCCCTAAGGCGTTTTCCCCCCCAAGATCTTCTCCCTTTTCCTCCCTAAGATCCTTTGCCCCCTTTCCCTGTTGAGATCCTTTCCCCCCTCTCCCCCCTAAGGCCTTTCCCCCCCTGAGATCTTCTCCCTTGTCCTCCCCAAGATCTTTTCCCTTGGTTGAGATCCTTTCCCCCTTTCCTTCCGAGATCTTCTCCCTTTTCCTCCCTAGGATCTTCTCCCACCTTTCCCTGTTGAGCTCCTTTCCCCCTTTTCCCCCTAAGGCCTTTTCAGATCTTCTCCCTTTTCCTCCCTAAGGCCTTTTCCCTGCCTGGGACCTTCTCCCTCTCCTCACTGAGATCTTTCCCCCCCTTTCCCTGTTGAGATCCTTTCCCCCCTTTCCCCCCTACGGCCTTTCCCCCCGCTGAGATCTTCTCCCTATTCCTCCTTAAGATCCTTTGCCCCCTTTCCCTGTTGAGATCCTTTCCCCCCTTCCCTTTAAGGCCTGTCCAGATCTTCTCCCTTTTCCTTCCTAAGATTGTTTCCCCCCTTTCCCTGTTGAGATCCTTCCCACCCTTTCCCCCCTCAGGCCTTTCCCCCCCCTGAGAGCTTCTCCCTTTTCCTTCCTTAGATCTTTCCCCCCTTTCCCTGTTGGCCTTTTTTCCCCCAGATCTTCTCCCTTTCCTCCCTAAGATCTTTTCCACCCCTTTCCCTGTTGAGATCATTTCTCCCCTTTCCCCCCTAAGGCCTTTGTCCCCAGATCTTCTGCCTTTCCTCCCTAAGATCTTTCCCCCCCCCCCTTTCCCTGCTGAGATCCTTTTCCCCCTTTCCCCCCTAAGGCCTTTCCCCCCCCTGAGAGCTTCTCCCTTTTCCTTCCTAAATCTTTTCCCCCCTTTCCCTGTTGGGCTTTCCCCCCTAAGTCCTTTTCTCCCAGATCTTCTCCCTTTCCTCCCTAAGATCTTCCCCCCCCCCCTTTCCTCCCTAAGATCTTTCCCACCCTTTTCCCTGTTGAGATCCTTTCCCCCCTTTCCCTCCCAAGGCCTTTCCCCCCCTGAGAGCTTCTCCCTTTTCCTTCCTAAGATCTTTTCCCCCCTTTCCCTGTTGGCCTTTTTTCCCCAGATCTTCTCCCTTTCCTCCCTAAGATCTTTTCCACCCCTTTCCCTGTTGAGATCATTTCTCCCCTTTCCCCCCTAAGGCCTTTGTCCCCAGATCTTCTGCCTTTCCTCCCTAAGATCTTTCCCCCCGCCCCCAGTTCCCTGTTGAGATCATTTATTTCCCCCCTTTTCCTTCTAAGGCCTTTTCCCACCCTCAGTTCTCCCTTTTCCTCCCAAAGATCTTTCCCCCCCTTTCCTCCCTAAGTCCTTTTCCCTGAGTTCGTCTCCCTTTGCCTCCCTAAGATCTTTCCCGCTTAAGATCCTTTCCCCCGTTTCCCCCCTAAGGCCTTTTCCCCCCAAGATCTCCACCCTTCTCTTCCCAAAGTCTTTTTCCCCCTTCATTGCCTCTTAGGGCCTGTTCCCCCCGAGAAAGATTTCCCTTTTCCCCCTTTCCCTGTTGAGATCCTTTCCCCCTTTCCCCCCTAAGGCCTTTTCCCTGCCTGGGATCTTCTCCCTTTCCTCACTGAGATCTTTCCCCCCCTTTCCCTGTTGAGATCCTTTCCCTCCTTTCCTTCCTAAGGCCTTTCCCCCCGCTGAGATCTTCTCCCTATTCCTCCTTAAGATCCTTTCCCCCCCCTGAGAGCTTCTCCCTTTTCCTTCCTAAGATCTTTTCCCCCCTTTCCCTGTTGGGCTTTCCCCCCTAAGTCCTTTTCTCCCAGATCGTCTCCCTTTCCTCCCTAAGATCTTCCCCCCCCTTTCCTCCTTAAGATCTTTCCCACCCTTTCCCTGTTGAGATCCTTTCCCCCCTTTCCCTCCCAAGGCCTTTCCCCCCCCTGAGAGCTTCTCCCTTTTCCTTCCTAAGATCTTTTCCCCCCTTTCCCTGTTGGGCTTTCCCCCCTAAGTCCTTTTCTCCCAGATCTTCTCCCTTTCCTCCCTAACATCTTCCCCCCCCTTTCCTTCCTAAGAAGATCCCCCCTTTCCCTGTTGAGATCCTTCCCACCCTTTCCCCCTGAGGCCTTTCCCCCCTGAGAGCTTCTCCCTTTTCCTTCCGTAGATCTTTCCCCCCTTTCCCTGTTGGCCTTTTTTCCCCCAGATCTTCTCCCTTTCCTCCCTAAGATCTTTTCCACCCCTTTCCCTGTTGAGATCATTTCTCCCCTTTCCCCCCTAAGGCCTTTGCCCCCAGATCTTCTCCCTTTCCTCCCTAAGATCTTTCCCCCCCTTTCCCTGCTCAGATCCTTTCCCCCCTTTCCCCCCTAAGGCCTTCCCCCCCCAGAGATCTTCTCCCTTTTTTTTCCTAAGATCTTTTGCCACCTTTCCCTGTTGAGATCCATTCCCCCTTGCCCCCCTAAGGATCTTCGGGAGGAAAAGGGAGAAGATCTGAAAAGGCCTTAGGGGGAAAAGGGGGAAAGGAGCTCAACAGGGCAAGGTGGGAGAGGATCCTAGGGAGGAAAAGGGAGAAGATCTTGGGGGGAAAGGGGGAAAGGATCTCAACCAAGGGAAAAGATCTTGGGGAGGACAAGGGAGAAGATCTCAGGGGGGGAAAGGCCTTAGGGGGGAAAGGGCGGGAAAGGATCTCAACAAGGAAAGGGGGGAAAAGATCTTAGGAAGGAAAAGGGGGAAGATCGCGGGGGGAAAAAAGGCCTTAGGGGGGAAAGGAGGGAAAGGATCTCACAGGGAGAGGGGGGAACACATCGTAGGGAGGAAAAGGGAAAAACTCAGAGGGAGAAAGGGCCTTAGGGGGGAAAGGGGGAATGGATCTCAACAGGGAAAGGTGGCGATCTCAGGGGGGGAAAGGCCTTAGGGCGGAAAGGGGGGAAAGGATCTGAGCAGGGAAAGGGGGGAAAGATCTTAGGGAGGAAAGGGAGAAGATCTGGGGGCAAAGGCCTTAGGGGGGAAAGGGGAGAAATGATCTCAACAGGGAAAGGGGTGGAAAAGATCTTAGGGAGGAAAGGGAGAAGATCTGGGGAAAAAAAGGCCAACAGGGAAAGGGGGGAAAGATCTAAGGAAGGAAAAGGGAGAAGCTCTCAGGGGGGGGGAAAGGAGGGGGGAAAGGGTGGGAAGGATCTCAACAGGGAAAGGGGGCAAACAATCTTAGGAAGGAAAAGGGAGAAGATCTGGAAAGGCCTTAAAGGAAAGGGGGGAAAGGATCTCAACAGGGAAAGGGGGCAAAGGATCTTAAGGAGGAATAGGGAGAAGATCTCAGCGGGGGGAAAGGCCGTAGGGGGGAAAGGGTGGAAAGGATCTCAACAGGGAAAGGGGGGGAAAGATCTCAGGGAGGAAAGGGAAAAGATCCCAGGGAGGAAAAGGCCGTAGGGGGGAAAGTGGGGGAAAGGGAGGAAAAGGGAGAAGATCTCAGGGAGGAAAAGGCCTTAGGGGGGAAAGGGGGGAAAGGATCTCAACAGGGAGAGGGGGTAAAACATCTTAGGGAGGAAAAGGGAAAAAATCAGAGGGAGAAAAGGCCTTAGGGCGGAAAGGGGGAATGGATCTCAACAATGAAAGGGGGGCAAAAATCTCAGAGGGGAAGGGGGCAAGGGGACAATTCCAAAGGGACGCAAGTAAGAAAGCAGGCCTGTAATGTCGGCGGCCTGAGCCGGAGGCGTTAAAATAGGGCTACAGCCAAGATATCTAAGTTCATCACAAGCCATGGTGCAGATTCACTCTGAGCTGCAAGATGTGCACCGAAGAAAAAATAATAAGAGACATGGCACAGAAGGATGGGCGGTTGGAGAGGTCCATGACGCAAAGGACCTGGCTCTCGGCACCAGGCATCCGGCGTCTTGGCTGCGGATCCGGGAAATGGGGGGCTTTTCTCGGGGCGGCGGGACACGCTGCCATCCCAAGATCCATGGATGGATGCAGCTTGCAAAGTGGGTGTGTCGCAAAGGGGACCCAAACAATGGGTTGGCTTCCGCGTTCTACTTTGAGACGAGAAAAAGCAACATGCTTGGGCTGCGTGGGCGTCTTTTCTGAAAGAACCTCCCGTTCTGGTCGGTATTTGAAGGGAAACCAAAAGGAAAGCAACCATTTTGCGCCTTCCCCTTTTTGATAAAAGTTATTTCAAGCTAACTGTCCCACGCCCCCCAGCCACGCTGGCAAACGTGGAAAGCCTGCACCAGAAGGGCCCCGCTACCCTCTCCTGAGCTTCCGTCCCTCCTCTCCAACCACGCAGCCCCTTCCCCCCCCCCCCCTCAACCAAAACCTGCATTCTGACCCCAACCAGCCACCAACCAATCAACCCACCCACCCACCAGAAGCAAACGACCAAGCCCCTCTCCCCCCCCAAAAAAAAAAACAACAACACCGAAAAACAAAAACAACATACCAACACCACCAAAACCACCCCCTTCCCCCCACTTCGCCTCCGCTGCGCCGCTTCGCTGCTCAGCCCAGGCCATCCGGCAGCATCCCGCCTTCGGCCCCAGCGCCTCCGCCGTCGCCTGTCCCACCTCCAGGCGGAAGAGCACGCGACGCGAAATTCCGCCGCCTAGCTCGCACCTCACCTTTATTTTCTCAAACGAAGGATTTAATAAACTTGAGTTATAACTCCTTCTCCAAAGTTCTCGCACCTCACTTTTCTCACCCCAGCTTCTTAAATTTGAGTTATAAACTTCTTCTCAAAAGCTTCCAGAAGATTGCTGATAGGCTTTTCATAGAAACTATATATTCCTCATGCAAATGATCACCCACGAGAAGACCACCCCTGGGGTTTCGGGGACATTTTCCTCCTGTACCAACAGACCGTTATATAAAACTCAACCATGGTGTTTTTCAGGTGTGAAATAGAGTTCGCAACCATCCACAGGCCGCAAAAACGGGGAGAGTCGACCCCCGGCATTGGCTTTCAAGCTAAAAAACAAAAAAGTATGCGGGATGGTATGATTTCAATGCGGCCAGGGATCCCGTTGCTTCGAAACAGCAGCTCAGCGCAGCTTCCCATCATGTTTGGGCAAACCGGGTGTGGTTGTCAAAATTAGTTGCCACCAGGATATGGACCGCGGGTTTTACATCGTCTTTGTTTCCCTCTACCTGGGTAACCCATTTTGGGAACCTATCTAACCACACCCATATCCATCAAACCACTGGCATTCCACCTGTCAATGGTTCCCACCTTCAAGAAGCAACCATCCTACTCGATGCAACTGCCGAAACTGGTCAAGTGGTCAGGTCCAACCACCACCTAACCCCCTTCCCCCCTCCTCCCCCCGTCAGTTCCACGTTTCTTCCCACTTGATGGAACTGCCGACCACCTAACCCCCCCCCCCCCTCCGGTGGCATGGTTCTCTTGGTTCGGAGAGGGGTTGCTCTTCCCAAAGGAGAAAAAGTCTCCTCGCCCCACACCTTCTCCCGCGCTCATGAATTTGGCTTCCGGGATCACGGGGCCCTTAGCTCTTCTTCACCAACGCTTGTGCGACCAATCCGAAAGCCACGCCATCGCTCCACTTGCCTCAAAAGTCGCTCCTGTAGAACCAGCATGGTACATCAATGGGTTCCACCTTTAGGGCATCCACCCACCCACCCACCCACCCACCCACCCACCCACCCACCCACCCACCCACCCACCCACCCCCTCGGCCATAGACCACTCAGAAGTGAATTTGCACCCCAGAACCTACCAAAACCAACACTCCAGAATAAGCCGCTTGCAAAACTTGACTCATAAGTCTCCATCATGCTCCCCCTTCCCCCTTCCCCCCCCTTCCCCACAAAAAACAGAACGCCCCACAAAATCACAAAAACAATGACCCATAAGTCTCCATCATGCTCCCCCCCCTTCCCCCCTCAAAAAAAAAGACAGAAACGCCCCACAAAAAATCCCCAAGACGCCGTGATCATCACGTCCTCCGCGCTGTGGTGCTCGTCGATCCAGGTGTCCCCGCTGCACTGCGCCGTCAGACGAAAGCCGCGGCAGAGCTCCGCGAGCAGCGCGTCCAAGGTGCCCAGCCCCGTGGCGATCCTCGAGGCGAATTCCCCCCGTTGCCAAGTGGGATCTGCTCTCAGCGGGATGGCGTTTGAAAGGACAAGCCCGAGAAAGAAAGAAAGAAAGAAAGAAAGAAAGAAAGAAAGAAAGAAAGAAAGAAAGAAGGAAAGAAGGAAGGAAAGAAAGAAAGAAAGAAAGAAAGAAAGAAAGAAGGAAAGAAGGAAGGAAAGAAAGAAAGAAAGAAACAAAGAAAGAAAGAAAGAAGTAAAAACACTGAGGTGATATCCCCAACCGCATGCGGTGCTCTTTTTAGTGCTCGCACCACCCCGCAGCCCTCGCAGAACCTGGTGGAACCCTGGTGGACCCCTGGTGGAACCCTCATGGAACCTTCCCTCAGGGCCGCCCCGGACCACCCGGAGCCTATCTGGGCTGAGACCCCAAAGCTTTCAGCTTTTGGGGGGAAAGAAGAAACGGGGAGCCCAAAAAAAAATCCCGGGGAGGGGAGCTTTTTTGGTGGAGAACGCCATTTGCAAGCGCTTGGACTTCTCTCATCTGGACGGGGCTGTGGGAAATGGAATCCACGAATCAAAGACGAACCCACAGAAGTGGGGATAAAGCCCTTGATCCCACAACCCTGCATCTGGATGCGTGGAACGGAAAGCCCGAAAAATGCCCCCGGAGCCCCGAGTGGCCCAGGTGGAGCGAAGGGTGGCCCCGAAAACCGTTGGATCTTGGAAGCCCGAAACTCGGGGGAGGGGAGGTGTTTTTTTGAAGAGAGAACGCCAGAAGTTTGATGATGGGATGGGAGAAACGCAGATTGCAAAGGTGAAAAACATGCACCGTTTCGGGAAGTCCCCCTGGGAAACTCTCACCCAGAACGCCGAGGTAGTAGTCCAGCCCAAGGCAAAGTGATTCATCAACATTGAAAGAAAAATATTTGCTTTAAGAGAGAAAAGGTGGCGAATATATCATGCGTTTGTTTGTTCGGCTTGTCAAAGGAAGCATTGCAAACCTCTCAAGCCAAAGAATTTGGCTGGCCTGAGTCTCGTCTGTCAAGCAATAGAGGCAACCGAACACATGCTGACCCTTCCAACCAACCAGTCCGGGTGAAGGCCCATAAGAAAGAGCAGTCCAACTTCGCGGAAGAAAACTGATCCTCAGAAGAAACCACTCGTGACCTCGAGCAACCGGAACCATGGGGAGGCCGGAATGGGGAAGCTTCTCAAGCGAGCAGTTCGCCTCGAAACCTGACGGCACAGGTTCACCAATACACTGACTTCAGGCGCAGAATTGGTTTGCAACCATGGCAACAAAATATCATACCAAATGGATGTGTTTTTGTTTGTTTTGCGGCAGGGTCTCCAGCTTTGACTTATCTTTGGCTCGAATGCCTGTAAACTGAAAAGAACGCAGTGTGTCCCTGTGCTCGGGATGCGTGGCATGGCAAAACCTTGGGCGTCTTGCACAAAAGATGGACTGGTCGAACTAAAACCAATACCCTCTGTGCCATCAAAAGGACTTCCCCTAAAGAGGGTTGGTGACCAATGCCAGGGGTTCTCATGTTTTTTGGGGAACCACGTGCTATGACACGCCTGTTCTCAATGTGTCAACAGACCTCTGAGCTAAGCAGACCAGGCGTCTCACTCGCAGTTTGCACATCATCAAGGTCCAGGTGGATGTCGATGCTCGTCTCCTCCAAGAATCTCAGAGAAAACTTGGGGTCCCAAGCCACCTAACACCGACGCGGAAATAAACTCTTCAACTATCCCGAAAAAGGCTTGGTTTGCGGATCCGTATTGCCTCGGACAGTCAAAGCACCCTAATCCTGAAGTTGTGGCTAAAATGTCTGACGTGCAGTTTGCTCAACTTGGAGATAGTTGGCAGAAGCGCTGCCTCAAAACGCGCGAAAATCTCTTGAAAGAAGCCGGAGACGGAGCCCGTACCAAAATTCAAGTCCTTCTGTGGGCCTATCAGTTCTGCGGAGCACGTAGTCACCCTATGTGGATGGAATGCAGGCCCACAACTAGAAGCAGTCTGCCAGACTCGCCATCATGTGTGCATTCCCAAACTGATGTGTTTGGCCATGTCCAACCATCTCATTCAAGACATTCTGCTGTTTAGTTCCCAAACTCGCCTGTGAGAGGCTACGGTAGTTGCCGATTCTGCTATTCAAATTGTCAAACTGTCTGCAGAGGGCGGAAGTTCAGGCCCTCTGCAGCATCCTGCAATGCAGGAAGGGAAACAGGCTTGCATGTCATTAGTTTGGTACGCTGGTGAAACGAATCTGAGCACACATGCATTGACTTCCGAGCACCGAGCCTTTGATGGGTTGGCAATGCTGAGGTTGGTTGTACTGAGCACAATAAGCGCTCTTCTTCAACCCAGGTACCAAAGCCAAGCTCAGGTTCAAGGCCAACAACGCCTGTATCCCAAACCAGCAATAAACTGTGGCGAGCCGAAGCGACAGCCATTCGCAAGATGCTCAACTCATTGAGCCAACTCTGAGCTGGGTTCAAAATCTGTCCGGACCCGCCGAAATGAGCTTCGTTGGTTGCTTTCCGGTTGGCTCTTCAACCAGCCAACAAGGAGTTCCCCAATCAAAAAACGCACCCAGCCCTGAATAGTGACCCCTGGACCCCGCCCTTTGCTCACCCGTGGTCGCACCAATTCACCCGCGCCCCCCAAGCCTTGGTCGCCCGCCGCCTCCGCGCCGCCCGCGCCGTTTTCGGCGCGGCTGGCCGCGCGGGCGCGGCAAGCGCGGGCACGAAGCCGCAGGCGGCGTCCATGGCACAGCGCAGGCACCGTGCCAGGCTTTTGAAGGTTGCCTCACAGAGTGGGGATGGACGAAAAAGCCACCCCGATCGATCGGCCTGTTCCATAGGGCTTCATGGATCCCAAATGGTGCAGAATTCTGTTCATCCAGAGTATGTTGGCTAGGATGTTGCTACAGCGCCCTTCAAACCGGATTCCTTGTCATGGGTGACAATTCCCTCAGGTCCATGACGAGCCTTCCAACCCAAAGTAGATAAAAGGGTGTGAGCTCTTGTGGTAACTGAAGCACATTGAGAAGACGCAAGACATCTGAAGTGGCCGTACTTCTTGCGAGCGCATCTCTATCAGCCTCATTGTATCCTGTTTTGAATGCCAGCCTGACGGTTATTCCTGACGCGCTGAATATGTTGGGCCTGCTTCTGGGCTACATTGAACAGCAAAAGAATAATCTTACCCACGAATCGTTCTCCAAAGAAGAGGTGCAAAGTGTGGCACTCGGAATCCTTCAACTCACAGTTGCAAAATATTGGTACGCATGGAGTTTGTTTTTGGAAGTAATCGCAAGTCGCGGTTCTCCTCAAGCATCCCCTTCCGAACACGGCCAAAAGGGTATGTCAAAATAGAGATGTGGGCCCCCAAACCATGTGGCGTTCCTTTTGGTGTCCCTCACTCCAAAAATCAGCTTCCCTCTAATGGCTGATTTGGATTGGTGGTAAGGTTAGAGGGGGTACCTCAACAAGAGCCAGGGGTTCAAATCCAAATCCAAATCCACCAATCCAACTGAGGGTACCTCTGCTTCCAGAACTCCAGGCTTTACTTCCTCTAAGTTTTGCATGGTTTTATCCCCCAGAAAGGTCCAGGCGAAAGTGGCTTGCACGGAAGCGCCAGGCCTGTACCCCCCACCCGCCTCGACGATGTGGTGGGCATTGTCCCCCCGGATCTTCCGCACCTCAATGCGGACTTCGATCTCAGGTCCGGTTGCCCAATGGATCCGCTCACAACCGGGATCACCACAAGGGGATGCTCCAAGAGGATGTCCACCCACAAATGAACTTGACTTTGAGAATGCACCACTGTGAAACTAGGGCCATGGCTCAGTTCGATTTGGGTGATGCCCTCTAAGAACTAAGCAGAACAACACCAAAACAGGGGGTCTCTCAAACAAACTAAAACCCAGCAAAAATCATGGAAGGGGCAGGGGCCAAGCCAAACAAAAACGTGTAAGATGTTCCAAAATGGGGTCGGGGGGCTCCGTTGCCAAGCTTCTCCCCGCGCCCCTCTGCAAAAAATCCCCAGCTCCAAGCCTTCAAGAAGACGCCCAGGCTGGTGGCCAGGGCGCCCAGCACCACCTCCGTGAGGCAGGTGCCTCAGATCGATCCTCGTCCGCGAAAAAAAACCTTCGCCACCCGAAGCAAAGCTGAAAGCTATGGGGTCTTTGCCCAAGTCAGCTGCAGCTTTCAGGGCTCAAAAGGGAGGTCACCTTATTTTCGCTTGGCCGTGGGTCAACACCGTTTCGGGATGCCGTTAGGACCTATTCTCGTGGGGATTGGGATGTTCACTGGGGGTACGATTTGGGTTTTGAGCCATAGCCACCTAGCCGGGGTACCGGGCCAGCCCAAGAGTCCCTGAGACTAGGTGTTTTTGTTGTTTTTCCTCGAGTTTTTTTTCCCCCCCCTTCTGCGGCGGTGTGGTCCAAAATCCTTGGGGTGACCGCCAAAAAGAAATCGTCGGTTTCCCCGGCCGATTTTTCGGCTGCCTATATCCGAAGGGAGGGTGAATTACAAAGCATTGCTGAGGTGGAGGGAAGGAGTGGGCCAAAATGGAACATAATGGAGGCGGGGTGCGCAGCTGAATTTGTTTGCTGACCAATTCTGCGCTTTCGAGGGAAGCACAACACAAAGCCGGACCTGATTGACAAACCATCTCCTGATACAAACAAAACTTTGTCAGCATCTGTGTGGGCGAAGCCAAGATGGAAGGGAGGCTTGAGTCAATTCGGAAGCCCTTGCACTACCCAAACAGGGTGTTCTACACTATAGTACAAAGGCATGTACTGGTGGAAGAAAAAGGGCCCAGTGCTCGGGAAGGCAATGCGGCCTGGCCTTTTGCAACTTCTGGCTGCTTGCAATTGGATGCCAATGGAGGCAAAAAATACCCTCAAGCATCCTCGTCCAAGCCTTACCACTTCGGATGCCTTGCAGATTGCTGCGTGGATCATAAGTTAGGCCAGACTGCTTTTCCCCATGCCATATGTCATCTTGTGCCACTGGCTGGTTTGTTTGCTGCGTGTATCCCTGAGCAACATGGGACCTGGACACATCAAGAAACAGCTCCGCTTTTCTACCTCGCTCATTGGGAGTTGTTGCTATGCAGTGCGTTGGAAGCACCAAGCGATTGGTGACCAAAGTCACTCCTATTGCCCCTACGACATCAATTGCAACTGTCCCCAAGAGCGGCGTGCACACTCACAAAGAGACCCGTCTGCTATCTTTTTGGGCTTGTCTGCAAATCGACTCCACTCCCATCCCCAAGCAGGGTGCCCTCAACCAAACAGAAGAACGAGGTGCAGAGGAAAGAACAAAAACCTGCCTGCCGTCCTGCTTTTGCACCCCCGTAAACCAGCTCTTTAAAAAAAAAAAAAAAAAAAAAAAAAAACGACGCCCAAAAAAAACACGACGGCGGAGCCGAAGACTTCGACACCGCCGCGGGGCGGAAGGCGCCGATCCGCTCCCGCCCGCCCTTGGGGAACCTCCCGAAGGGCGCCAGCGAGATCTCGGCCGGCGCGCCGGCCTGTGGAACGCCAGGCCGAGTTGGGCCGTAGGGGCCGAAGAATCAAAGTAGCTTGAGGCCACGGATTGCCACATTGTGACCCTTGGAACAGAATGTCTCACTTCGCCTTGTATCAGTTGGTTGATCTTGGGAAGGCCCTCCAAAAGAAAAGGAGAAGGGGCAGCGCGGGCAACATGAGCGAGGAAGCGGACGATGCCCAAGTCTGCAAGCAGAACGTCGGCGGCAGGTTGGACGGTTGGACCCTACGAGTATCAGAAATGGGCAAAGGGCAAGGAGAAGGGTCGAGTGAATCTTTGCCAATACTCTTACCTTAAAAGAACATCTCCAAGAGGTCGGCAACTGCACATAGTTGATACTCGGTTTCTTCTGCTGTGGGGGATAGAGCCCCGCCCCCCCGGGAAGACAGTCCGCACATTGTTCCAGTGCCTCTATACTCCAGATGGCCTTCGCTTTCCCCTCAACCACCAACCACCAGCCACCACCACTGACCACCACTCCACCCACCCACCCACCCAACCACCAACCACCAACCACCCACCCCCCCACCCACTCACCCCCACCCACATCCCCCTGACCCCCCCCACTCCCGGCCCGCGAAAAGTCCAGCTCCAGCTCCGTGAGGGCTTCGTCCAGCGGCACCATAAACCGGAAGCTCCCCGCCCTTGGGCCGGACCGGACCGACGGACGGCCGGCTGCATGGGGGGGCAGGAGGGGGGCAGGGTGGGGGGGTGGGCAGGGTCGGGGGGTGGGCAGGGTGGGGGGGGAGGTGGGGGGAGGTGGGGGGGGGGATGGGCGACTCGCTGGTTTCAGGGGGCCGGGGTGGCAATCGGCAAGCTGAAGGTGGTGCCTTCAGAAATCCGGCGATGGGCCTTCCTAGTTGGCGGCGGTGGACAGGGCAAGAGCTTTGTATGACCAATGCTTCCGGATAGCAAACAGAGTTGGCTGTGATCTTCGGCGGCCATCACAACATCTTCCGAGGCTAGTCCATTGAAAGCAGCAAAGCTTAAAAACCAGCATGCCCGACAACCGGAGAGGCCACCCCCGCTTCCCCAACACCCCCCAGCTCCTCCCAGCTCCTCCCAGCTCCTCCCAGCTCCCCAGAGCCCTCCTTGAGGCGCCGGCGGCAGCTTCTCCTTCAGCATCTCCCGCAAGGCCCTGCCAAGGGCGCAGCCCACCAGCCGAGCCACCTGCATTGGATTCCCTCGGGCTACTTGCAAGTGCCGAATGCTGCTTTTGCACTGTTGAGTACGCAAGCTGGTGAAAACAGGCTGGACCCGACGGCCAAATGATGCCCCTCTGCCTGGACCGCTTGAAGGTTCTATTCTGGTCCATTGGTCAGGATCCTACCGCCACACTCCCGCGGGATGGGGGGGGGGGGAGGTGGTCCTTGAAAACCCGTCCAAAAGGAAAATACCCAGTAGAAACCGATAGGATGACAGGGGACCAAAGACGGATTCGAATCCGGCAACCTGCAAAACCAAAAGAGACCCACCGAAGCAACTTGCCCGTTGCAAAACTTGGATACAAACGAGTACAGAGATTTGCGCAAACGTGCAACCACCGGGGTGGTCTCAGTGCTCTTTTTTCGTGTTTGGAGCGGTACCATTCCACCCCTTTTGAAAATCCACCACCGGCAAAACGGGTACCCATCTTCAAGGTGCTCTGAACCTTCAACAGATGATGAAATCAGAATGGTCAGAATGGTAGAAAATGGGGCCGGGGAGGGGTCTTTTGGAGGACACCCCTTTGGGGTTTGCCTGGGAAACCAAAGAAAGACTCTTTTTTGTGTGGTTTCCCGGATTCTTTTGGGGACGCGCACAAGTAGGGAACCCCGGAAATTATTTCTCCTGCAGGGCTAGTGGGGGCAAAGAGAGAGGTAACCTCCCCATCACCATGCATGTTTCATTGGACTGATTTGAGGCTAGGGTGGGGTTTGAGGCTCAAAGTGGACTGGTTTTGGCCTGGCTTGGAGTCAACGTAGGACTGGTCTTGGCTTGGCTTGGAGTCAACTTAAGTTGGCAGCGGGGGCATTGTGGCTTTTTGTTGGACCGCTTTTTCCCCCCCAAGCCATTCCCAACCGCTCAAAAAAGACCCAGCTTCAAATCAACTGCCTCAGCATCGCAGGTCCCTAGCTCTGCCTCAGCATCGCAGCCCTCATAGGCGCAATTGGAGCGGGGCACCACGAGCTCATCCCCCAGCCAAGCCTCGCGGCTCGCGCGGCCGCGGCTTCGGGGGCACCGAGCACCGGTTGACACAGCCCAAGTGAAGCTCGGGGAAAAAGAGAGGAATCGGAACACAGGACCAAAATCAACAGCCGCCATTGGCAAGGGCGAAGGTATGCTGTTCTCTTAATCCATGCCGAGACGTGCATGTCCTCCAGCAAGAACCTTCCACACTCTGGCTTTGAGCTGCAGACTTGTTGCTGAAAACAGAAAAGGACAAGACATCTAGCCTTGAATCCTCGCTACCTCAGCACCACCACCCCTTCCTGCTATCCTCTGCGCATGTTCACGTGGGGAATGCACATGCAACTGCACTTGCCGCCTGTCGCAAGACGAGTCATGCGAGTGTATCTTCTGAGGAAAGCACAAAGTGGTTGACTCACCTCCGATTTCCCTTTTACACGAGACGGCACCCTCAAATGAGTGTCTCCGTGAGTTCCCTTCGACGCGCCCAAACAAAGTGTCATGGGGGCTGGGGAGGGGGGAGGGGAGGGAGGAAAAGAGCCCAAATCAGCCCTAGACAAGGCCTTAAGGGCTTTATATGGGCTTATTTGGGCTTTGGCTCCCGCCTCTCTCCTCCCTCCTTTCCAGGCCCCTTGAAAGTGGCACCGGAGGAAAAAAGAAAAAAAAGAAGGAAAAAAAAAAGACCTCCCACCGCCGACCCGAGCCCGAAAAAAAACTTCGCTTCTCGACTTCTCGAATTTTCTCCTGCAAAGAGATCCGCAGCTGCGCGTGGGAGTTCAGCTGGTCCACCATGTGGTCCAAAAACCTCCGCGCTCGTAGGGAGGACCCGGGGGACGTCGGATGCACATGGCGGGTCTGTGGGATTTGTTTTTGTTTTTTTTTATCCCGGGGGCAAAGGGTGTTCCGTTTTCAGGTTGGTTGTAAAGAAAAGGCGAACGGGAGACTACCAATTTGTTCTGTCATCTTTCATGCTTGAGCAGGGGAAGCACAAGCCTGGTATGCCAGCTATCCATTTCAAGTCCTTCTCAAAGTGCTTCCAACGCTGACAACTGACCAGTCGGTCGGTAGGCTAGGGGGCTGGGCATTGCGATCTCAAACTGCCCTGAACCCTGGGGGCGCTTTTTCTTGACCTCATGTCGGCTGCAAGGGGGACTGGGGAGGTTTCTCTTTAAGGCAACTGCAAGGGGCGCCAGGAAAAAGCGCTCGACTTATGTGGGGCTTCAGCTTAAGCTTGCGGCTCGGAAGGCTTTGGGGGCTTGAGGTGGCGGGAAGGTCAGCTTCTTCCATTGGCTTGACTCAAAGGGTTTGAGTTTGTGTTTGACCTACACCCAAAATCATCTCTGCCCTGCTGAGTTTGGCCAGTTCAAACTTTTTGGCCACTGGTGAAACCTGAAACAAGAGGTTTTAAGGTGTGAGATTTTGGGATGGGACCGCTTCAAAAACGGGTTCGGAATTGCCGGGGTCCCTTTTGGAGGCTTGAAAAGGAACCAAACAAGGGAACCGCCCCAAATATTTTTGGGAACACCGAGCTGGCACTGCGCATGAGCGGCAACTTAAAGAGGTTTTCAAGAATCCCTGCTCCCAACTGAGAATCATGTTCCCGCCCCCCCCGCCCCCCCACTCCACTTTTGCTGCGTAGCACTCCTATTATAGGCGCATCTTGCATACACCTTGTCCTGTACAGTCATTGCTAATTTTAAAAGTCGCGCTCAAAAAGTGACTCAGTCTTCAGCCCTGCTCACCCTGCGCCGTTTCTTTGGTACACAAGTGGCCACCGTCTTCATTGCCTCACAAGTGTCCATCGTCTGCATTGCCTCACAAGTCTCCACCGTCTTCATTGCGTCTGATGCGCAGGGCGCCTCACCCTCTGCCGCATCTGCGCCGTTCCGCTCGCAGAATGCCCGGAAGTCGGATGGGCTCATTGACTTGGCCCCATGCTCATCTTCCGGTTTTCCGCTGCTCCAGGTCTTCACGGACAGAATCACATCAGGATCTTCTCGGCACTCGACCACATAGACAAACTCCATGGCAAGCTTACGGTCGGTGGGGAACAAATAGAGGTGCCCGGGCCCGGTCTTAAATGCGGCGATGAACTGCGCCACCAGGCAGTCGAAGCCGTTGCAGACCCTCCCGGCTGGATTGCTAGCACCCAAGCCGTTCACCAGCACACAGGATTCCAGAAACTCGCCGAGTCGTACTCCAAGAGACGTCCAGTACCCGTCGCACTGAAAATAGACGCAAGCATAGACACTCGTCTGGCCACCATGCACGGAGCGGAAGACCACGAGTCCTCCAGTGCCCATGGCTCACACCTCGAAGACTTGGGCCCAAAGCTGCGACTCGCCGGAACCAAGTGGCTGTGGGTCAAAAATAGGGTAACCCCAAAATGGCTTGCCCTGGTAAAAGGAGCCAAAAACCAAAAAGCCTGCGGTCCAGACCCTGGTGATTGAACTTTGACCCACACCCAAGTGATGCTCATGGCCAAACCCCACGAAGCACCTGGATCCGTCCCCCTCCATCCAAGGCGCCCGAGTCCGCAGGCAATGGGCCCCGCCGGCGGCGGTTCTCTGCCCGTGGCGTCCGCCACCTGGAGCTTCCCAAACGCGGCAGCAAAACGGTCCAAGCCCAAGCCCATGTAAAGAATTAAGAAGGCGGCCGCAGCTATTTATGGCTGGGATTGTCCCTTACTAACCTTCATCTACCCAGGTTTTGATTGTGACTCATGTAAAGAATTAAGCTTATGCTTGGGAGAATCCCTTCGCCTGCATCTACCCGAATTTTAATTGCAAGCGGCTCGTTTGGGGTGTCTCCTTTCGGGGTCGGAAGGGGATCCTCCAAAACTGGCTGCTTCGATGGGTAGGGCTTGTGAGTTGAGCCCAAACTGAAGCATCCCGCAAGTGGTTTCCTTTAAGATCCCCAGGCTATTCAAACAAAACGCCTGTTGATTCCTAGTGGGTGTGTCCTTTTTCGAGGGTTGTTGTTTTCAGGTGTTCGAAGGAAAACGAAAGCAACCCACCATTTTTGGAGTGTCCCTATTTAGAACCCTAGTGAACCCCCCCGCCTGATCACCTATCCAAGAAGCTTTAAGCCAGCCCTTTCTGGCAAGTACGTGCCCAAGCCAATTTGTCGGTTTCGCATTTGCTTCCATCCTTCGGTGGTTCACAGTGACCCCAAAGCTTGAGGCCCTAGTCAAACCACAAATTTGCCAAACTCAACTTCTGGCTGCCTGATGCAAATGTGTTGCAAAATGGGGCTGGCCCTGGTAGATGATTAAACCACCAGGTAAACCAGGAATCGCCATCTATTTGTCTACCAAAACAACCCAAAAGGACACCTATGGTGCCGGTACTTCTGTGGGTCGGATTTCAGTCTTTTGGGCCGGTTTCCGCGCTTTCCGGATCGGAGCACACAGATGCTCAGACGCGCAGAAGATCCCCTGCTCAGCTCGGGCTTGATCCTGAGTTCTCATTCTTCGTTGCAGTGGTGCTCTCTCCCCGGAAAGTTGATTAAAATCAAACACGATGTCATGTTGTTCGCGTCATAGATAGCCTGTCTGCGAGTACTTGCTTCGTTTGAACCATTCATTTTCTGTCGCGCAAGGACTGTTCGAATTTTGAATTGTCGACGCTTTGATGGTCATTCTATCATCGTCCATGAAGATCTATGTCCTCCAATCATTTGGCAGGGAGCTCCCTCTGAAAAACCATAAACAAACATAGATATCTAGAAGCAGTTGCATGACTTCGGCCGCTTCGACTCAGAAATGCCATGTTACTATGGTCAAAACTCCCTGTGCGAACCATTGCCATGGTTCCTGAGTTGCATCACGCCTCCTTGATTCTTTGTCATGCGCCACGCAAAAGGTCTCACCAAAAGACCTCGAGTCGGCGCGCCCAGAGCCTGCTGCATGGTCCAGTCGAGAAGTGACCCAGAAGACTGATCAGATAGGGAAGCCAATTCGTGGCCAAAGCCCCCTCCAAGAAGCGACTAGAGCTACTGCTCGGTTTTTTCTTTTTGTTCTTAGAGGTCCTTGCTGGAGGTCCACAACTTCCGGGTGTAGCCGTAGCCTGCTCAGGTGGTATCCCCCAGAACCTTTCCAGAGCTCAAGGCTTTCAGCTGGGAAAAAAAGCGAAAAAACACGAGGGCTAGAAAGAAAAGTGTTCGCCATCCCCCCATCTTCACTCTTGGTTGGATCTGTTTCTCTTTTTGGGGGTGTGGGTTGGGAAAAACTCGCCTGTTTCGCCCCCCCAAGGCGGGGCGAAGCCTCCACACGGACCCGTGCGGATCCATCCGAAGACCGGCTCTCGCCCACGCCGCTGCCAAAGGCCGGCCACCTACGTTCGGAAGCCAAAGCAGTCGGATGGGTCTGTCCTCGTTTGGCCCGTTTTTGGGCCAACAAACGAAAAGGAAAAGAACGATTTTGGGGTTCGGACCCTTGGGGTGACCGGGTCAACCAAGGATGGTGGCCTTGTTGGGCTCACTTGCAAGGGAGGGACTCCCTATTTTCAGACACACCCAAATCGGATTGAATTGTGGGAACCTTTTCGTGGACATCAGGTGGGTGGAAAATGATTAATGTCCAACCACGTTCAAGGGGTGCGCTGGTAAATTTGTTGCCAAGTGGGTGTGTGTGTGTGTGTGTGTGTCTGCGTGCGATGGGCAGCCATGCGCCCGAACAGAAATGGCCAGGCAAAAGTCGCAAGCGGGGAGGCACAACTGCAAAGCTCTGGAGTGCCACCCGGTAAAGGCATAGATGCGCGGCTCAAAGACAAAGACCCCTGCTTGATCTTCGTTCAAAAGGAAACCAGATTGAAATACTGCCAGGAGTTTCTGGCTTTGACACATCCGGCTTGCGTTGCCAAAGGCTCCCGGAATTCAATCAAGAGACTGGCCGGCTGACCAACTAGTCGGGGTGAATGGCAGAAGCGCTCTTGAAAGATAGCTCCTCCCCTCATGTTGCAAAGAGATAGGACTGAAACATGATACATGCCAAAGCACTGGCACAGAAATCTTGGTTTCCCTGGCATCCCTGACAGTCTCGACTTCCGAAACGGGGCCGTCTTTTCTCAGGGTACCCTTTTTGTGTGGTTGTTAAAAGGAAACCAAGAGGAACACCGAAGCCATGTTTGAGGGTCCCAAATGTCTAAGGTTAACTTTCCCATTCTTTCCAGGGATCCTTCTTTCTAGAAAACCACCAAAAACCCTGGGGAAATGGCTGGTTTTTGAAAAGAACGATGCCTGAAAAGAATGGGAGAGTTGAACCAACCCCGAGAAAATGTCTCAAGAAGCCCCCCTGGCCTCGCAAAAACGCCCTCGACCTGGACATCTCTCCAGGCCCGCCCGCCCAAATTGCTCCCGCTTCGAAACGACGAGGCGCTCCGCTTTCCGGCGCTTCTCCGGCGGCTCCTCGAGGCAGGAAGGTTCGGTGCGAAGGGACGACCTGACCCTTTCGGTCAAAAAGGCGGACCGAGACGAATAAAAAAAACAACGTGCCAAGAATCGGCAGGGGCATGTGTTTTTTTTGGTTGCGGTCGGAACTGTCACACAACCTTAAACCTTCAAAGTGTTCATGGTGTCTCACGTTAGTCACAGCCAAAATCAATAAGGGCGGACACGGAAGCCCACCGGGGTAGCCAAAAAAGGCACCCAAAGGTGGCAGGGTCCAAGGGCCACAACTGAATAAGTTGAGGCGCCTAGAAATGAATAAGGGAGTAAGCAATCACCCACAGGCAAACATGGCAAACCGGTGAGAAAAGAAGGCACCCACATCAAAGCAGGAATCACATTTGAGCATTGGGACAATTCTGGCATATATCCCCAGCAAACCTACAATTGAATTTGGCTCAAGTGGGCAAGCAGCAAGAAACCGTCACCTATGAGCGCGCATGGCGTCCTGTTGTGCATCAAGAGCCACCGAGCCAACAGGAAGGTCTGCTTTGATAGAGGTCAGCGGTCTCAGCAGGTGGCTGTGTATTCAAACGGAGCCCAACAACGGGGAGAGGCTGGCTTTGATGCTGCTTCCCCGCAGCAACAAAATAACCACCGTGCTCAAATCGCTTTTTGGTGACCCCATCCAGTTACTCAGTGCAACAATCCGAATGACGCGGGGTGCACACACGATCAACCAATATACATGGAGGTCACAAAACCAGCAAGCTGCAGCTGGTTGGCAAGTGTCATGAAGACTGAGAACACCAGGACCAGGGTGCCCTTGAAAACCAAGTTCGCACACAAACGTTTACAGTACTGTTATTTTGCTCTAAGGGATTGCATTGGCCACAACCTGACTTGAGCCGTACCCTGTACCCCCACAAAGCCCAAAAGTCCTCAGGCATGGTCACCAGCTGAAGCCGGCGATATGGCTTCAAGCAAAGCGTCAACTGCTGATTGGACCCCGTGTCTGGTGAGTCTTGATTCCCCAATTACAAGATGGTATGTGAAGGCACTTGGAGATTTCAAGGCTGGGCGTTCTCTGTCCACTGCATGCCAACAACTCTTCCAGAGCTGGCTTCGATCTATTTGGTGATGCCTCTGCGCATTGCTGTGACATCAGCTTTTCTTCAGCTGGAGCATACGGAGCGAGCTTGCTAACCGAGGCTACACAAGCAAAGTGCGGAGCATCCATACATATCAAATTGGGGAAAAAAACATGGCCGGCTTGCAAGGAACCGCTGCTGAACCAACAAAAAGGGAACGTGTCAAAATCGGAAGCCCATAAGACTGTGGTTCTTCTTTTGGTGTCCCAAATACAACCCAACCTCAACCTGAAAACGGCATCGAAAAGAAACACACACTTGCCCAAAAGGATAAAACATCGCCCGGCAGGCCGCAGAGCTGCGCCGCGCTCGCCGTTCATGACCTTGGACCCCAGCTGCTTGCCCAAAAATCATTTGGGGGAAATTGGGTGGTTAGGTAGGTTGGTTGGTTGGTGGGTGTGGGGTAGGTTGGTGGGTGTGGGGTAGGTTGGTTGGTGGGTGTGGGGTGGATGGTCAGGTTGATTCGTTGGAGGGGGGGCGTGTGGGTGTAGGTAGGTAGGTAGGTAGGTAAGTAGGTAGGTAGGTGGGTAGGTAGGTAGGTAGTTAGGTTGGTTGGTTGCCTGGTTGCCTGGTTGGTTGGTTGGTTGGTTTGGTTGGGTTGGTTGGTTGGTTGGTTGGTTGGTTGGTTGGTTGGTTGGTTGGTTGGTTGGTTGGTTGGTTGGTTGGTTGGTTGGTTGGTTGGTTGGTTGGTTGGTTGGTTGCCTGGTTGCCTGGTTGCCTGGTTGGTTGGTTGGTTGGTTGGGTTGGTTGGTTGGTTGGGTTGGGTTGGGGTGGGTTGGGTTGGGTTGGGTTGGGTTGGGTTGGGTTGGTTGGGTTGGGGGGTTGGGTTGGGTTGGGTTGGGTTGGGTTGGGTTGGGTGGGTTGGGTTGGGTTGGGTTGGTTGGGTTGGGTTGGTTGGTTGGTTGGTTGGTTGGGTGGCTGGCGGCTCCACCATCCCCCCGATGTCGACTCGCGGACACGTCCACACGTCCACGTTGGCACGCATAGCTCTGAGGCTTCCCGGCGGCGTTGATGAGCGTGGCATTGAACTTGATGCCCAGGGCCTGCGCCGCAACTCCCCCGATCGAAGGAATCCCCCGCGGGTGGCTCGTCTTTTTGAGGATTCGGAGCCCCAAAATAGTGTTGGTCGTGTTGATATCCCAAAACCAACCAAAAAGGGGGGTAGAAAGCCACCACCGGGCAATCCGAATTTGACTGGAACGCACGCGTTCCACCCATGTCTGGGCACTCCACTGATCCTTCACCCGAAGATACATATTTGTGCGTCTCCATATTTGGGGGGACCACCACACATGGTGGTTTCCTTTTGGCTGAACTATAAAACTATCCCAAAAAGGGAACCATGGAGACACACACACACACAAACAAGCACACAAACAAACAAAAACACTCACTCACTCACTCACTCACTCACTCACTCACTCACTCACTCACTCACTCACTCACTCACTCACTCGCTCGCTCGCTCGCTCGCTCGCTCGCTCGCTCGCTCGCTCGCTCGCTCGCTCGCTCGCTCCCGCGCTCCCTCGCTCCCTTGCTCCCTCGCTCCCTCGCTCCCTCGCTCCCTCGCTCCCTCGCTCCCTCGCTCCCTCGCTCCCTCGCTCCCTCGCTCCCTCGCTCCCTCACTCCCTCGCTCCCTCGCTCGCTCCCTCGCTCACTCCCTCACCCACTCCCTCACCCACTCACTCACTCACTCACTCACTCACTCACTCACTCACTCACTCCCTCACTCACTCACTCACTCACTCGCTCGCTCGCTCGCTCGCTCGCTCGCTCGCTCGCTCACTCACTCACTCACTCACTCACTCACACACCAATACCAAGACCGACTGCGGAGACCCCGCCGCTCCCGTCGCAAGACGCCTTCAGGATCGGCTCCAAGGTCTTGAAGTTTCCGATCTTGGCCTGGTGCGAGTTCCTCAGCGCGCAGAGGTGCCCCACGTGGTCCTGATTAAAAGGGCGAGGGGGGGAAAGATCAACACGGGAGAAAGGGGAAGATGGGGGGGAGGGGAAGATTGGGGGGGGGGAAGATCAACACAGGTTTGACCTATTGAGACTCGAAAGACTCGGAATTGGATGGTGGGATCATGATGTGTGTGTGTGTGTGTGTGCATGACTGACGGACTGGTGTTGGGAGCTGAATCAAGCGTTGCGATGCCCAGAAGGGCGTGTCGGGTTTGCGGTGTACCCAGGTGGTTTTTATGCTCAAGGGAGGCTCAAGGGGTCTCAAGGCATCGGGAGGCTCGTGGGTTTGATATGGGGTTTGCCTCAGGCAACCCAAACGGGGTGTCTTCAAGGGTGGCCACATTTGTCTCCAATACTTGATGGTTTTGTCTCCATAATGTGGACTTCTTTCCGGTTGCCCTTCAAAAAGCAAGAACAAACTACGTATAGCAAGAAAAAGCCATCAGGGCTTTGGTTGCCCAAAGTAGCCTTGCTCACTGATAGCAAGCCCCAAGCGATCTGCCCCGAGCAATCACAGGGAGAAAAATGCGAGCGGTGAGCAAGAGCTTCAAAGCAGGAGCTTCCCGACATGCCTACTATGTCTTGACGGAAGGTGGATGCTGCTGTGCAAGCACCTTCCACTGGACGACTTGCCCAATCGGCTGTGAGTCAACACCAATGGTACCATTTTGGGGTAGATGCACCACCCATTTTAGTCTATTTTAGTGGGGATTGGGATGTTCACTGCGGGTACGGGATTTTGACCCATTCGCCCATAGACATGAGGAACCTTTTCGTCAAAAATAGAGAGGGGAACCCAACCATTTTGAAGCCCTGATAACACATACCCATAGCCCAAAATGACGGGATTCCTTTTCGTGCCCCCTTAACCACCAACCAAAATGGGGCTCCCTAAAAGCGAGACAGACCCACATGAGCCACAATCAAAACCCGGTATTAAAATGGCGAACCCAGCACCATGTACAGAATTAAGAAGGGGGATTTCCGCAGCTATTTATGGCTGGGAGTGGCCTTACTAACCTTCATCTACCCGGGTTTTGATTGTGGCTCATATTCATATTCGAGCCGGCACTTGAATGCGGTCTGGAGCGCTTGTTTTGAAACTGCTCGAAGTCCGCCTGACGGCACAAGTCCCACGAAAAACATTCCATCTTTCTGGATGTTCTTGAGCCAAGGTTAACGCAAACCAAGCCACACTGGAGCCGCTCCGCTCAACTCCTACGCTCTCTCGCCTGCCAGAACTTGTGCAGAATCTCCCCGAAGAGATAGCCCGAAGAGAAGTCCTGCGGAGAGCGAGACCAGGAAAGATGAGACTTGATCTGTCGCTGACGCACCGACATGACTAGACTCACCCCTCACAGCAAGGCAAACATCCAAGCACTTTTACATTGACAAATGCGAAGGACCCGCTCTTTGAGTATCCCAAACTCAAGAGGCGGATGCCGCATGGCTAAGTCACGCAAGCCTTCTCGAAGTTGGACACATTCGTGGACAGGCCGACCTGCAAACCCCGGACTTGGCATCGCGCATTTGCAGCAAGCTGCCCCCGGGTCTGGACCATCTGGGCCATGTTCAAGAAGCCCGGCCCACAAACCAGCTTCGAGGGTGTTGCCCTATAAAAATCAGAGCCCCTACCATTTATTTGTTTTTATGTAGACCCCATATGAATCAACCCCAGTCAGTTTATTAGGGGGGCGTCCCTGGGTTTAGTGGGGAATCAGACCCCTTTTGGAGGGGCCCCCACCCCCATATGAACAAACAGGGTTGATTAATATGGAGTCTACATGACCAGCAGCTCGCTCAAGGTTTCGGATGGCCTCATTGTTCAGCCAGTTCTGCAAGAGCTCAGACATGGCCCCCGCACGAGTGGGCCTGTCGGAACTTGCCAGTCACCTATCCCAGGCCAGCTCCGAAACCAGAAAATCACCACATGCCCCTATTCCCGGGGGGAAAGAACAAATCAAATAAGTGCACACGCAGAACCTGGCAACACCAAACTTGCAGACCGGGGACAGCTCAAGTGCAGCAACACCTCCCCAAGTGCCGCCTAAGTTTAGCTCATTTTGCGAGGAATGTCACCAAATTTGGATCTGTGGCCCCGTGTTCCAAAGAAGAAAGAGCTTTCCGCAAACTTGCAAGATGCCTGAGGCGCGGTCCAGGAAATCGCTCAAACCCCCCCGGCTGCTCGCTCGGTCCCGGGGGGTTCTTTGAGCCCACAGATTGGCGAAAACAAAAACGCTCCAGATTTGTCTGTCGGACATGATGCGCGGAAAAATATGCTTCCAGGATTCTTTTGCGGACATTCCAGAGAAATAGATCGGCGCTGCAAGCTTACTCGAACCACGTCTCAAAACCTGCCTGAAGGTTTAGGATTCGAAAGGCGTGTGCAAAGCAAGAACCTCCAACCCTTGGGGCAAGTACGATGTCAGAGTTGCATGATCCTTTTAGTTCCAAACAGGAGCGGTAACCCTGAAGGAAGCTGGTCTTCAACGCATTGAGACCGCATGATTGGATAGCACAACCGCTTGAATGATTTGTCCAAAGCTTGGAAGGTGTTGATTCTGTATTCTTTGCGTTGTGACTGTTTGTGCAAGAGCCGGTGAAAGAGCCCGTGAAAGAGCCTCGTGCAACTCCAGAGTCGCATTTGTTTTTACAGCTCAAGTCAAAGATGGGACGTAGCTAGGAACCAGGGCCATTGCAGTTCCAAAGTTCACCGAATGGTCAACACGCAAAACCGAAAAGAAAGAACCGGAATAGGCGCGTTGCCGTTCTCGATGGCACATTGTGGAACCAACCCATTTTGGCCCAAGAGAATCTTGAACATTTGCAGGCACAGTAAAAAGTCGCGTAGTTCGCACAACATCACGATCTGTTCTTGCAAGCTTGATCTGGTTGTTCAGCGCACTTCCAATCGTCATGTATTTGAGATGCTTATTGAGCATCAGTTTCTTTTCCCCAAAAAAGCTGGAACTCTCAAAGCGTTGAGCTTCGCAATTCTTGCCTCTAGCTGCATGGAATGCCGTGTAGAACAGAGATGACGGCCACACTCTTGCACAAAGTCACCCCATGGCTAAAATGCTTCAGAATCAGTTCTGAAACAGATCTGAACAAACTCAAGTTGAAATGAGCTCTCACCTCAAGAAAGGAACTTGATCCATGCTTAGGTTGCCTTGCGTGCCAATAAGGTTGGTCCAATTTGCCTCAGCTATGTTCCATCTGGAACCTTGAATCCCAGGATCGCCCAACCTCAACCACTCAGTACTCGACTGTTTTCACCCACGCTCCTGCTAGGCAAGAAAAGACTGAAGCGATCTCCTTCCGGTGAATGGCACATGCCGGGACAGGCATGTGCTAAAGAGACAACTGCGTGCGTCCATTGGAGGCAACTGCGTCCATTGGCCAGCAAGAATCGTGAGCCGTCCCTTGCTTTGCTTCACAGTGCTTGGCGCCCGCTCCCGAGAGAAAGCCGCATGCGACCTCAGCGGGCATTTCCGACCTCGGCCGAGTTTCTCGTCGGGCTCTCAATTCGAATGGAAAGTCCTGAGGAATGAACCGGCTGGTGTTTCAAGAAAGCCGACCTGCCAACCCATGATGGTCACGAGGCAGCTTTGGCAACAAACAACCGAGGGGTTCGCATGGTCAATACCCACATTGCCGCCACTCTCGCCCAGATGTCCTCACCAGCTTGAAACGCATTTCCGTCCAGTGGATTGCATCAGCTGAGCACATTTCGAGGTCAAGAGAGGGAGAGGGTGGGTACTTCTATTTTGCACACGTTGCGTGCTGTTTTCCCCATGGGTGGGAGTGTGGACGATAAATTGGCGCCAAATCTGCAAACTTTCTCGAACAAATCTGCTGGCCGGCAAGGAAAAAACATGCAAACATGTACGATCAGGTTTTGATCTGGGACACAAAAAAGGCAACCAGAGAATCAATTTCCACTACCCCCCCCTTGGCAGAATATGTTTGAGAGACGGGAGACGGGACACTCTGAGTGAAGAGCGCCCAGCGCATCGGGAGAGTTCCGAAGGCATGCCACTGTGCGCGCGGGACTTCTGAGAAGCTCCGATGACTGCACCACATCAGAGCATTGCCAATTACATGTTCGGTGTAGCCAAGTGTGACTTCCTTTGATATCGCCCGATGCCTAGGCATCAAATCAGTTACCAAGCGTAATTTCGATTGACATGAGCTTCCCAAGGGCACGATTCCTAAGAAGTGTCCAGGCTCTCAAGGACAGTTTGGCCAAGGCTTCTCTGCTTACTCCTATGCGCCGGCTCTTGCTGATTTGCCGCTCTGCCAAATTTCACCAGACCCCCACTCCTGATGCTGGTTGGTATTAGCATGAGCAAGCTCATCGAAACGTGTTTCCTGCTCCTGCCGAACCGCTTGAAGCCCAAGTCTGAAGCGAACTGCACTGGCTCCTGCACTGGTAATTTCAGCCGCGGAGGTGAAATTATCGCTCGCATCGAAGCGTGTAAGACTTCAAGTTTGCAATGTGCTTCGCAAGTCGGCACGGCTGTATGATTCGAAACCTCTCAAAACTCAGCCGAAATGCTCAAAATAAACTGGATGATCTGGATGTCTATGTTGCATCCCGCAAAGAGATCACCTAGGCTGGCAATTTGCGGAGATCTCCGTCGACAGAGACCTACCCGCAAAGCACACTGCGGCGTTTTGGGCGCAATGGCCACATAGCCCTCGGAGACCCAACCAACACCCAACACAAAGCATAAACCCCCCTGCTAGCCACTTGTGGCCTCTTCACAGCTTCTCTTGCTTGTGTTTCGTGTTTCTTCTTTTTTGGGAGGATGGAAGCCGATGGTGAGGCGTGCTCCTCAGCAGCACGCCGAGACTGGTCGGTGGGTTCGAGCTACAATAGCTGCTGATACACTCCGTGCCTTTGACCAGCGCTTTCACACAGTAGGTTTCATGACTGAGCAGTTATGCAATGCCCGTGCAGAGAGCGCCAGCCGGAGGTTTTGTCATGTGCAAATCAATCCTTGTCCGGCAGGGGGAGGGTTCCTGAATCAGGAGCTTGGTACACACAAGAAGGGGCATCAAAGGCTGAAATGAATGCCAGCCACAGCGCCGCTTTCACGCCTCAGCCTGTGGATTCGGGACAAAGCGGACGGAGAAGTCCTCACGCGTGAACCGGCTGCAAAAGTCCTGAGGCGATCTGAGGCAAGCGCGGCTTGCCGGACTTCTCTGCAATCGCAACCAAGCGCACATCGCGAAGGGATCAGGCTGCGGGCCTCTCGAAATCGGGAACTGCCGGTGGAAAGGCCGGGACCGCACTTCGCCCGTGACACGGCATGGGCGAAGCACACTTCGGAGAGGTTCAGCTTCGGAAGCGATGCTCCAAATGGACTCAAGGTTTCCAGCCGAACATCGGCCAGAAGCAAGACATTCTGCTGAATGTATCCAGACCCCTGCTTCTGCTTGGTGCCATAAGCGAGCTTACAAGAGGCTGTCCTGGTTTAGACTTTGACTTACGCCAATGACGTTTACAGGCATACTGGGGAATTCAAAAGGGCGCGCAAAGGCAGGCCCTTAAGCTAATTGTTGCCGGCTTGACGTCAGAAAGTTCCGGGCACGCAAGTCAACCAGGCTTTGGCAGCAAGCAACACAGCTCTGACAGCGGACACAAACCAGTTTGAAAGCGGACGGAGGTTCGAGGATCGAGGGGGCTGTAAAGCCACCCGGTGCACGAAGGGGCAGCTTCAGCTCTGCCTCGTAAGCATGCGCTCCGTGCGTGCGCCACATCGTCAGCAAGTCCCATGGAAGCCAATCCCTGCAACACGCCGAGCAGCTTCCAGACTCCGGCTTTGCGAAGAACGCTGGGCGCGTCCAAACTCTCACACAGCTCCTTGCAGGTGACGAGCGGCTCGTGAGATCTAAAGTGCAACACATCGCAGACGTGAGATCTCAAGTACAGCCTAGCCTTTCTTCAGAAGACGAGCCCTGCGAGCTCAGTGGCGCGGGCGGTGCACAGCATGAAGCTTGGCAAGCTCAAGCATAGCCAATTCCAAGCAGCCTGGTAAAGGTCACTGCAAAGCACCGCAGAGTCAACACACAGTCGTTGCAAAGCACTGCCATCCGAGCAACGTCTGCACCTCTCAATTCATGCCGCAGGTCAGCCTTCTGAACATCCAAATTCCAACCTCTGACGCATTCCCGGCGGCAGGCGGCAAGCTCTTGAAGCGCAAGGATTGAAAAGTTGCGCTGCACCGTGAGCGCTTGAACCGTTCACCGCGCGGAGTCGGACTCTTTGCTCAAGGCTCAAGCAAACATGACCTTCCTCCTGCAAGCCACTCTTGTTGATACATCCAGTGCCAGACTTGTGAAGTCAAACACTTCTCCTGCAAGCCTCAGAGCACGTCCAATTCCAAGCCTTGAGGAAACAGCTGGGAGAACCGCCTGGGATTCTGACGTGCGGCATGCGACAAGGGCCATCCAGCGAGCGCACATGAGCAAGCTGCGAACCCCCCCAAGCATTCATTCACGGTGCAGAAAGACTACGCATCCACGAAGGCAGTCGCCAAGACCTTTGGGTCCATTTGCTTCCCCTTCAGGCATTTCTTGCACCTTGCGCTCTCTTTCCATAGTCTGGCTCATCCTTTCCTCGTGGTACTTGCTTGCTCTGGGTCTCAAGCTTCTTTTTCGCGGGTGGATGAAATCAACCGCCCAACTTACACCAGGCAGCCCCTGCGCACTGGCCATCCAAGCTGATGAACCGCATGCAAACAAAAAAAACTACGGACGCCCTGGCTGCGCCACCAGCCCGTGAAGCAAGTGCTCGACCAAGACTGCATCATTGAATTGAACCCCACTGCAGAAAGGGCAAGGACTCCAAAATGGTGGTGTCAGCGCAAGGCAAGGCAGCACGTGCGCTGAAAAAGCAGTCCTGTGGCCACTGTCTTTGCCAGCAGTCTGAAGCTTGCCACAAAGTTCGGGGCACTGCCAAGCTGCTTGGGTCCAACGGCTCTGTGCTTGAGTGAGGCCGACATCATTCTGCTCATGGCACTGGCGACGCGACAGCTTTAGCTCTTTTGGCGGGTCACCTCTCGGTGTTCCGCCCTTCTGGCTCATGCATGGCAGGCTCCACAAAGCTTCGCCGGAAGCTTCGCATCGCGCGGCTGCAACTTCGCAGGCATCCTATACATCTGAATCACATTGGAGGGAAGCATGACATTAGCCGAAGGCTCCCGTGGACTAAGCTGCGACTTACTCAAGTTCAACATCCCACGAAATCTGCACAGTGGTGCCCGGCTCTTGGCAAGGCTGACACAGGAGTGCAGCTGCGCATGTCCTTGCATCATCTCAAGCTGGCAGAACTTGGAATGAAAACGGCTCATTCAACCCTTCAAGCTGGCAGCCAATACAGACCTCATTCCAAGCAGCCTATATCCAGGCAGAAAACCCTGGAAGATTCTGGGATGCTGCGGTATTCGAGCGCTGAGACGAGTCTCAGCCGTGATATTTGCTTGGATGGGCTCCACACAGCTTCGCCGGAAAACTCACGCAGCTGCAACTTCACAAGGCTTTAGGCACAGCCAAGTCGCTTGGCTTCAACACGCTGCTGGCAAAGTCATTGCAAAGTCATTGCAAAGCACTTTGCACCTGAACTCCGCCTATGCCCTTTCAATGCAAGCCGCAGGCCTGGTTTCATTACGAGGCATACGCAAAAGTGCGGCCTCTTAGGAAGTATGTTGATACGCAGCGAGCTGAAGCAAGCGCTGCATTACTGAATAGCAAATCCCAAGACGCGCCACAATCTTGGCAGCGCGAAGGCTGCGAAGTTGTGACGCTGCCGGTGCTGCAAGGCAAGGCATCCACCCCAAAAGGTGCGAGTGCAGGCGCAAGCCATTTGCAGCAGCCTGAAGCTGAAACTTCTCGCAAAGTACTGACGGCAGCTCCGTCTTGGTCCAACGGCTCCGTGCTTTGCTCAAATCAAGGCGAATGTGCTTGAGATGAGTCTCAGCTTTGATAGCTTCTCTGATGGCAGGCTCCCGCAATCTTGCCTTAAAACTCGCGCAGCTGCAACTTCAGAAAGCTCTGGGAACGGCCAAGTTGGTTGGCTTCAACGCCACTTGTTGGCAAAGACATTGAGCATCCGAGCAGCGCATGTTCGCAAACTCAAGTTGCTGGTCAGCTTATCCACACCTGGCGCTTCTCCTGACGGCCAATACGCACCTCATTTCAAGCAGCCCTTTAAAACGAATTAGAAACAGCTGACAGGACGTTCTGGGATGCTCACGTGCGTGACTGAGATGAGTCTCAGCCGCAATATCTGCTCGGATGGGCTCGAAGCTGCGCTGGAAAGTCGCGTAGCCGCAACTTCACAATGCTCTGGGCAATGCCAGGTCCGGTGGCTTCAACACCGCTTGCTCATGGCGCAGTCATTGCAATTGCAAAGTCATTGCAAAGCACTGCCAGGCGAGCCTGCCCCCTGTCAACTCAAGCCGCAGGTCGCCTTAGGGCCTTTCATGGGAACTGCGTCCCAAAACCTCTGCCCCTTTGCGAAACTCCCTGGTAGCCAATACCGACCTCATACCAAGCAGCCAACATCCAGACAGAAATCCCTGGAAGAACATTCTGGGATGCTGCGGTATTCCAGCGCTTTAAGTCTCAACCTTGCACTCCGCTTGGATCCGCACAGCTCCGGAAACTCAGCAAGCTGAAACTTCACAATTATCTGGGCGCAGCCAAGTCGGCTGGCTTCACCACGCTGAAGCAAAGTCATTGCTAAATCCGAGGCCCCGTTAATTCAAACCGCTGGTCGAGCTTTCTGATAACAACCGCATCCAAGTTCAAACCTATTCCGGACTCTCTGCCTGCGCAGCAATGTCGTGAAGCAAATGTAGACCCAGACTGCCTCATCGAATTGAACCCCAATGCGCACCACAGCCTCACGAGGGTAAGCACTAGGAAGATGCGGTGCTGCCAATGCTGCAGGCATCCAACTCGAAACCTGTGCGTGAGCGCACGCGGCCAGCAGACCTTTGTGCCACCAGTACCGAGGTCTGCCAAGCGCAGCAGTCCGAAGCTTGCCACGAAGTTCTGGGCACGACCAAACCGGTCGGGTGCTGCGGCTCTGCGCTTTGCTCAAGCCAAGGCCCATCCAACGCTTCTCCTCTCTCTCAGCCAAGCCAAACGTCATTCCATGCAGTATCACGGCAGAAAGCTCCGTGACAACGGGCCAAAAGGCTGAGGTGTGTGAGGGCTGAGATGAGTCTCAGCCCTTACGACTGTTTGGAACGAAGTCTCCACAAAGGCAACTAAAAGTGCAACCCCTTGCGAACTATCTTGATGCAAAACTGCGGAGCAAGCCACTAAAGCAAATGCTGAACCAACACTTCATCATTGAATCGGAAGCCATGCTCCGAAGGCAAGGGAACATCAAGCTCCTCATGATGCTATCTAACATGCCTCCTGCACAGCAGTTCAGACAGAATAGTTGGGTTTTCGTACATGCAACCTCTTATGAACTACCTTCAGCCAGCCCCTCTAGACCAGCACTGCATCATTCTATTACATCCCAAGGCGAGCCACCTTGTCAGCACGAGGTCTTCCAAGTTGTGGGGCTGCCGGTGCCAACTGTCAGGCTAGGACGGTGGCCAGAAATACCGTGTTTGCCAAGCACGACAGCATCAAGCTGCGACTGGCCAAAAAGCTCTTGGCAATGCCAAATCAGTTCGCTGCCGCGTTCTGCGACTTGCTCAAGTCAAAAAGGCAAGCTCTTTGAAAATTAATCTACGACTCCTCTTGCAGGGCTTCGAACATATCCTGCTGCATCGGACGTGCACAAGCGCGGAGGTTAGAAGTCAATCTTGATATCGGCTTGGCCAGCATCCGCCAAGCTTATCTCCAAACGCAAGCAGCCCCATGTTTTTCACCAAGCTTTGGGCACGACCACGTCGGTTGGCTGTACCACTTGCTGGCAATGTCCTTGCAAAGCACTACCATCCGAGCACCTGCGCCCTGTCAATTCAAAGTCAAAGTGTGGCTTTCATTGCAAAGGTGACCTGCTGCGAACCTTGAAGCGCAGCCACAACTGAACTGTCATCCAACACGCCAGCGCAGCGGTTCAAACACGATGTTCGTCTCTGTGTGCGCCACATGTGTGTGCCAAACGATTGCCAGACTCTGCCATGAAGCTCATATGTTTCTCTGGTCAGCCCCGCCCAAGCCTGACATGCTGCAAGCTGAAAAGGTTCCCTCAAGCTCGCAAAGGAGATCTCTCTCTCGAGCGCAAAGTCTGACTTGGCAAGACCTTCCAGCAGATTCGCTGCTGAGCAAATTTGCGTCATGGTCACTTTCACTCGCTTGAGGCCCAGGCTCCGGGCAAGCATGTCTTGAACCAACAGGTTTGTGCTCTCTGGAAAGAAAAGGATCTCTTTGGGCTCCACCAGTGCAGGTTGCAAACCACACCACTCGGGCCATCTGACATGCAGGTCAGGTCCTCGTCGCAAAAGTCTATCGGCCTGAGCCAAACATCTAAATCAACAGATCCTGTCGCTTTGCGTCACCGTCTAAAAAGCGCGGGGCATTGCTCGCACTGCCACCGTGACTGCATGTTGAAACAAAAAACGGGACTTGGGCTAGTGGAACCGCAAGCACGTCCAAACAGCATCGCAAGCGCCAACCATCCAACCATCATTGCGTGCTGATGGATTGGAGGTGCGACCCAACAGCATCAGGAAACGTCCTAATGTCTCAGAACAAATTGATTCGCAGCGATTTGCCAGCGTGTGACAACAAAGGATTGCGTGTGCCAACCAGACAACAACCAAAGCCAAGCGAATGCGGACTGCAACACATGTTTTTCATTGTCTGAAGATGACCGCAAAAACAACAACGAGAAAAGGGATATTTGGGCTTGGCAACTGTGGCAGCAACGGGGAACCAGGGATCGGCCCAGGCGAGCACGAGGCCCAGTTGACCCAGGAAAAGTTGGGGGCATCGAAAACGAATATTGGAGAAATACTAAAAGCATATCTGACTCCTAAACCAAAGATACATTTGCGAGCAAACCTTTTTCTCCGATTCGGCACGGGCGTAGATAGAAACAGCGCATCCTGCAGGCCGTGCATGACGCAAGTCGTGGACTTGGTTTTTGTGAAGGCCCCTGCACGCCGCCGCGCCTGCCAAAACTAACTGTTAATATATGCAAAGCTGCTAGTTCCACCACAGTTTGTGAAGGATCTTCTTGGCCGGGGTCAAATAGCTCACGGGCGGCGCAGCAGCTTCTACTGGCAACATCCTTTGATCAGATGCTCCATCAGATGAAGAGGGAATCCGCTGCCGCTCCGAGCCTCGGCAACAACACGTCCAATCAAACGCCGGGCATTCCCCCACTCGTAAGACAATGTCCGTTCGCATCAGAAATAGCCACCACTTCCCCTTTTGTCCCGTTTCAACAGAGCAATGGGCCCCCCATAGCAACACCCCGTCAAAAATTGGCTGGCTGCGGCATGGTCTCACTGTTTGTCACTTGCCTTGCCTGTAGAAATCTTAGGCTTGCGATGGACCGTAGCAAGGATAATTTAGCGTGTGCCAACGAATCCACAACATAAACACATACCAAAAGGTGACAGTCATTCCCCGAAGCATTTAAAGCTTGCAGGTCAAACAAGCCACAAGTTTCTAGAAGATCTTTGCAAGCAAAGCCCTTGCCCTCGTGTGCCTTGCTGGAAGATGCAGCATCTCGCTGAAGTGCTGCTCCCTGTCCAGCTTTCAAGCAGAGCAACTCATGCAAGTGCCGTCAACCCATGGCTGTACTGGGGGGGGGGGGGGTGAGGCCCTGCCGGGGTGCCTATCCCAGAAGGGAACTGGTACCCTGTGGTAGTAGAGGTCGTTTATTCGGTCCATATGCAAATATGGATGATTGGAGGATGGATTGTCCCTTGTGGATTGTCCCTTGGTATAATCCTGTAAGCGGCCTGCAAAGGTTCCTTTGTCACGCACTCATGAGTACTGCTATGACACAGAAGGGCCTTGAGCCAAATGGTTGCAGGCGATCAACATTGGTCAGAAACAGACACAAAAACAGACACAAATTTCTTTTGATCGCCGGCGCTAGATTTGAAATATCTTTAACTTCTTGGCCTTCGGACGTAGCCTTGATTACGCCGTAGCCATGTGTATTGAAATACGGAACTCATCCTGTTTTCTGCGCGGATGAAATGTCTTGATTTGCAAAATGGAAAACAGTCTGTACTGATTCTGTGAGATACCTAGATGTATCTAAAAGATGATGTACAACGCTATGTACATGCGGGACGGATGTGAAACTATTGATCTCTCACTGAATAGTCTTGTTGGCGGTGAGGATCAATTCGGTTGAAATTCGTAGTGCCGATTTCTGGTGTTCTCTCAGTCGAGCTTCAGAAAAACTTCTTTCCTTGGCGGATCACTCAGACCAAAGGAGGTCAAATGGATGCCAGAGGTGGCAGCTTCATCAGATAGTCTACGGTACCACCGATAGCTGCTGTCGGATTGACTGCCGTAGTCTCCAGGTCAAGTCGCCTTAGTCCTTCCACTGCTTCGGATTGCCCCACTGCTGCTTGTTGTATTCCTTGTACTCTTGCTGAGTCCAGGGTTGCTTCTTCTTGAGGTACTCCTTGGATCGCTCAAAGTTTCGCTGCTTGGTGTCAGATCTGCTGCGGATGTAGACCATCAGCGGAATCTTGTGAGCCATTCATGAACATCTTGTTGTTCACGTGCTTGAAGCGTTCCGCGGATGAGACCTGATAGTCGAAAATGGCAGACGTAGGATCGTTCCGCATGGTTTCCAGTTGATCATCTTTCATTGCGTTCATCCCTTCCTTCCGGAAAACCTGCTGGATGTGTCTTGCCCCATCCAAATACGAAGGTCATCATAACATCTGGGAATGTTCGATCAAACCCGGATCCAGTCTTCATGTGTAGGTGATGACGGACGATGGATTTCAGGGTGCAGGAAGTCCCCATTGCATATTCCATTCTGTCCACGAGTGGCAAGTTCTCCGTTTCATTCCACAATCTCTGGTACGCCTTCATGAGGATATTCATGAGACCGTTGGCCGCACTGTAGACGTGTTGGAGTTTGCTGTAGGTGTTCGCGGACTTGTTGGCGTCTCCGGTGATCGCATCGCATTGATACAATGTCACGAGCGGCATGATTTCGGTTTGAAAATCGTCCCGTGCTGCTCCATGGCTGATTGATGGATGGATGTGAAAAACTCCAATGGTAGCAAACGGGAGGTCTGCCCTCGTTACATGGCGGCTGTCGAATTCGAGGAGTGAGTCATTGGATGACTTTGGAAACACGCCACGAAATTCACCACTTTGCTCGAGGTGGATGACGACAATTTCCTTGTTGCGCCCATGTCCTTGGACAGTTGTGCGTGGCGGCAACCTCGGTCCAATGTGCTTCTTGGGTTCCATGAACATGGATGTTCCTGTGGTTGCCAGGCAGTCAGAGGTCGGGATGTCGTATTCGGCATCAGCGCAATGGTTCTTGGTTCCGAAGAAGCATCCTTGTGGAAATGTGCCGTACCAATAGTTCCACTCTTGCGGAAGGTCCGCCGCGGACAAAGCATGCGATTGGTCTCTTCTGCTTGTCTTGGAAGTCCCGGAGGACCCAGCGAGCCTTGGTCTTTAGGAAGTTACCATCCTTGTCTCGCTTTAGGGTAAGGACCCAGCGACCGGTGACCCAGTTCCTGACATGAATCTTGCATGTGTCGACCAAGTCGAACACTTCGTTACCAAGCCAAGATTTGCACTCAAGAAGCTTAGATTCATGGAATTGCTTCTGATAAGCTCTTGTCTCGGTGGCTGTCGCTTCCTTCCGCTTCTTGCCAATGAGTACGGATGTGGATGAAGCCTTCAAGGATTCTTGGATTCTTGCTTGGATGAGTACAAGACTAAGAGTGCACGGATCGTCGGTCATGTTCTTGCACAAACGGTCAACATGATTCTTATCTGTGTAATTCGGATGAGAGAATCCACAGCGGGGCGATGGGTTGAAGGTCCCTTTCACGCGTCCAAGGAGGACAGGGTTGCCTTCAATATCTCTCGGAACCGTAAAGGATCCGGTATTCGCACAGATCTTCTGCTCGCCTGTCATGAATGACAAGTGTGCCTCATCGAGAACGAGATCAGCTTCGTGATCATTGTAAGCTCTGGTCCTCTGACAGTCTTCTGATTCTCCATCTTCTTGGTCAGTATATCTCATGGTTCTCTCTGAACTTCCAGTGCCGGATGCGGTTGGAACATGAGGGATCAGTTCTTCCTCACTGTCGTATTGTACCGGCAAGTTTGCTGGATTGTTCGGATTGAAATTGGATGAAGATGCAGGTTCATTTCTGGGAGAATGCTCAGGTGACTCATCGTCGTCATCTGGCTTCTTCTTCTTCTTCCCAGTTTTCTGCTTCTTGGATGGACTGCCCTGCACGGGTGCAGTTGTTTCTTCTTGCTCAAGTGTTGGCAGTTCAAGATCTTGCTCATGGTCTTCTGCTTCGGGATTCGTCGGAATTGCAGGTGGCGAAGGTTCCACGACACTCGGAAGAATTGGTTGAGATGATTGCGACTGTGACGGCAAAGAGACATCACCCCCCAGTCGATTGAGTCCGCTTGAGGATGAAATGGACTGTTTTTGCCGTTTAAGCACTGAATCTCCTCCGCCAGGCTTGTCGTGTGGCAGCAACGGTGGATCTACTGGACTGTCTGGCGATACAGCTTGTGGCGCTGGCGGCATGGGATGATCAGGCTGATGTGGAGGATCTGGAGGAGGATCTGACAATGGTCCGGTTGATCAGGAGGCTGCTGTGTGTCAGGTTGTTGAGGTTCATCCGTTGGATCGTTTGGGTCCGTCTCGATGGGCATCGGCTTGATAGCCGGCGCATCTGAGAATGACTGATGAACGGATGAAAACATCACCGCATGCCAAGTCTTCGGATCATAATTCTCCCAATTGCATTTGGATGCAGACAAGACCCAAATTCTATTCAGCTGATCAGGTTGCCAGAAGGATATGATCGCATCGTCCGGAGGTGACGTAATTGGCATGTTAATGCCGATGGTGTGGACGCATGCTGCGCATGCATCATACTGAGTGGATGAGATGCACAATTGTCTCAACTTCTTGCAACCATTCCACATGTTCCGGCATCGCCAGTCATTAGGATCTTGTTTGAGATATCGATTTCAGTCCCTGCAGGGTACTGCTTCATCGTCTTCTGAAACTTTTGGACTAGCGGATCTTGGATGACCAATGGTTGAACGTCCTTGTTGAACGGGAGATCCTGAATTCTGACCGCAAGACTACTGCTGGTCATGTTGAACTCCTTGTCAATGGCTTCCATCTCCTTTCTCAGGATGTCAACTTGCTTGATGGTGAATGGTTCGAAAAGGTCCTCCAAGAGGCACACCTCGTTGTCAAGTGGCTTCACCTTCAAGTGTCGTAGGAGTGGAGATCCAGACATTTTGGAAGACAATTGGAGACTTACATCCCAGGCAAACAAACCAATGATTAACCTGTGGATAGGTAAGACCATTTTCACCTTCGCGGACAATTCGCTTAAGGGCGAAGAAGCAGGTTCAGGATCGGCAGCAGACAGGACCATCGACAAGAAGGGCCGGTCGGCCATTGAGCCAGATCCTTTCACACCATCCTCAGATGAACCAACATCTCTTCCGATTGCCCTAGGCAGAATCCACAAGCGATTGTCAAATCCCGAAGAGTTGAAGAAGCTCCACCTCCAGCATCATCGCATGACAACAGATCGATTTCGATTCAGAACTCATTCGCTTCACTTGCCAAAATCAACAATCGATCTATTTCACAAAATCCGAAGTGAATGTGAAGTTTGCCAAGCGGCAAAACAAGCACCATCACGAAGCAAGACGAGTGGACTTAGAGCGGACACCTTCGGTGACATTCATTGATCACTGTCAAGTTCCTCTTGGAACAGGAGAACACATCATTGTTTTTGTCATCCTGGATGGAGCAACAACATTGCTCACTGCAGAGGCAGTGACAACTACGCAACAAGTCGAGAACATCACTGTCCTCAGGAACTATTTTGACCAGTACCACTTGCAGCCCAAATCAGTTGTCGCAGATCAAGCCTTCATGACGGAGACATGGGAACATTTCTACCAATCCCTTGACATCATACCGATATCCTTGGGACCGAACACACCATGGCCAAATGGAGCTGAAGCTGCAGTTCGACTCCTGAAGGCACAACTCAAGATCATGCTAAGTTCCATCAAGGCAGGCGCACCTGCAACACTGAAGAAAGTGACATATAGACAGCTGGTGAAGGCAGCTGCAACTGTCAGGAATCAGACTCTCACCTTCGGGGGTGTGACACCATTGGAGCTCGCATTCGGAAGACGACCAGCAGATCTCATCCAACTCGATGTCGGAAACACCAACTCAGTTGACGATTGACAGGAATGAGGAAGAGCTGACAGCCATCCAGACCAAGCAGCTGTCTAAGCAAGCATTCCAAGAAGCACGTCGATCCGAAGACATCCGACGAGACCTTGCTCAAAATCTCCGAATGAGTTCTAAGCCTCTTCAGGTGAAGGACAAAGTATTTCACTGGCAGGAACGCAAATCCAAGATCCGTTCCGATGGAAGCAAGGGAGGAATATGGCTAAAAGGAAAAGTCATTTCCATCGAAGGAGCAATCTCGACTCATCAAGGTTAACATGACGAAGGTCAGAAAGGATGAAACCATCCCTCCGGGGAAACCTGGAATTGATCTTCTCTTGCCAGAAGAGCGAGAATTCTTGCAGAAAGAGCAAGCCGGCTCCTCAGCCGATTCCAAAAAGAAGGAGTCCGCACCAGCTCCTAAGCCAAAATCCTCAGTGCCATTACGCATCGCGGGAAAGACAACTCTGCAGCACCTCATCCGGCAGAGAACATGGTCGTCGAGGGCCTCACATCCGTTCCTGAACAAGCACATTGGAATTGTGTACGTAAAGGAAAGATCCACGTTCTCGAGATCTTTGCAGGAAGTGCCAGATTCAGTCAATGCTGCGCACTCACAGGTCTTAAGGTTGGGACTCCCGTAGACATCCGCACCGGGTTCGACGTAATGACATCCAAAGGACGACACATGGTCATGGAGATCATCAAGGAGCAGGCGCCTGATGTAATCCTCATGGCGCCGGTCTGTGGACCGTGGTCAAATATGCAGAACATCCAACAAGACCAACAAAGAGTCTGGGAGAAGCGGAAACGCTATCTTCCCATGGTTGAGTTTGTGGCATCGATTGCGCGATATCAGTTGAAGCACGGAAGATACTTCATCATTGAAAACCCCCAGACATCCAAAATATGGTATCTGAATTGTATGCAGCAACTATTTTCAGATCCATCCGTGACCTGGGGAGATTTCCATTTCTGTGCATACGGACTGAAAGATCCTGAAGCAGGACTCAGAAGTCTCAAGCCCACGAGCTTGATGCACTGTTTACCTCCCGAGGTAATGAGACCGATCTTCAGAAAGTGTAAGAATTGTACCAGCTCAGTCAAACACAAACATCAACCCCTCGAGGGAAATGCTGGTACTTTCGGAAGCAGGACCAAACTGGCGCAGGTGTATCCTTACCAGCTCTGTCAGGATCTCGCGCACATCCCTGCGGATGCATCAATGATTTCCGTGGTACGTTCTCGGCTAGTGTGATCAGGATTGATTGGACATTCCTTGGCTCCATTTTGTGTGAACAGCGCCTTTCGGGGCGTGATGCGCACACGGATGAGCTGCTTGTTCTTCTTGTCAAGGATCCAATGGTCCTGCTTTTGAGACCCAATGATCTTAGGAGTTGCTAGGTCCTCCTTTGTCTCGGATGATTTTGCTGCACAAACAGTTTCGCTCCTGGTGAGATCCCCTGAGGGAAATTTGATGCTGTTATCATCATCGTAGACGTAGTTGGTGAGGCCCTTGATGGCAATTTCTCCATGTGCTTTCACTCTTGCAAATCCAGCTAGGTCGACGAGCGCATGTCCTGTACCGGATACTGGAACTGCTTGACGGCCTGGCATGTGATCTTGCCACATTGAGGTGTGTGCTCGATGGTCATGTAGAGGTTCCGCATCTGACTGATGCTGAGGAGGATTGGTACAGTTCCTTGTTCAAGGACGTCGATGTTGGTACTGCATGGAGGAGTTGTGTGATATCGGAGATGCAAGGTCCAATTTACCTTGGCTGTTTCTCCGTTCGCAAAAGTGAACTTGGTCTCGGCCGGGATGTACTGATAGGAGATGAGGTCCTTCATGGGTTCGGTGGCCTGAGTAAAACGCTGGATTGCATGCTACATCCGTTGTCCAGGATCGCATAGGTCGGATTGTGCTGAGGGTTGATGACAGGCGCCATCAGCTTTGTTGCCAAAAGGCTGTGATCTGTTGTTACGGACAAATTGTGTTCTGAAACTGAATCTGATTGGATCAGCTTCCCGTAGATGGCTTCTTTCTCATGATGCTCATATGCGTCATGGAACGCCATTAGCGCTTGTCCTGTGCTGGATGTCTCATGGGATGAGTACCAGCCTTGTTCGTTCCATGTCCATGATTGATCCCAATCTTGGTCTGTCCAACCGGCATAGGCAGGCTCTTGGAGTTCAGCAACTTGCTGCGTGGCAGGATGCTCCTCCGGCTTCTCTGCGATGGCTGCGAACGTCTTGGATTTTCCTTTGTCATGTCCGCCCTTTCCTTTGCCATTCTCATAGGATGGATAAGTTTTGTTTCCATCATTATTGGAATTTGGATTTTCCCTTCTTTCCCTTCTTTCCTTTGTCTTTTCCCCAAAATGCCTGGTCGTAGGGATCATATTTTTCATTGGCCATATTGGCCTTCCCGCCAGAACCGCTTTTTCGAAAGGGTTTGAAGCCACCTCGTTGGTGACTGCCCTTTTTGTTTCCTGATTTTCCTTTTCCTTTCTCTTTTTGATCTGAAATTCCGCCCTGACACTTTTCTTGCTATGAACGCATCGTTCTCTTCGAGGACCCAGAATGTCTCTTCATCGTTGTTTGACATGAACCCTTCAAGTCCATCTTCATCTTCAACCCAAAAGCCTTCTTCTCCTTCGTATTCGCCTTGTTCGAGGATGAAGAATGTGTTGCTTCGGTTGCCTCCTTGAGGTCGGATGGATGGATCTTGGATGGATGTCCTGGTCGTGATGAAGAGTTCATGGTAATGCGTCTTCAGCATCTCATAGGAGTAGTGCTCTAGTGAAATGTTTCTCAGTGACATAGCACTGGTCAGTCTTTCTCTCTGCTGATCTGACAATTCACTCTGAATGATGGAAAACTGCGCAATGAGATTATCCCCGAAAAAAATGCGTGCTGTCTGTCCTGCATTCCCGTGATATACTGTCTGAGGACTGCTGGATCATCCTCATTGGGCAGGACTGGAGGCGGTGCTCGAGTACCGGCTGCTTGCTGATGCCGAGCAATTGTTCTTGCGTTTGCGTCCTGTACGGACTGTGCCGTGAAGACGGGCATCAAGTCCATCCATGCTGCCTTCAATCTCATGAGAAGGATTTCGAATTTGGGTAAAATTGAGGAACTCTTGGTTCTGCCTTCTGTGATTAAAGAAACTGAGGAGCCTGTACAGATACACGTTGGTCGCACCCTTCAGAAACTACTTCTTCAGCGTGTTCTTGAAATAGTTGACTCCTTCATCAGGATCTTGCAAAAGGTCATTTTGGAGGACTGCCTTGTACATGTAAGCATCTCCTGTGAGTCTGCTTTTGAGGAGGGGTCCTCTCTTGGGTGCTTCCACCGTGGTGATTGTCACCCAGTCGTCCACGAGTTCTTCATACCTGAACCAGCTGACTTTTGCGTCGTACGATGGCGGCTGCTTGGCGGTCATCAGTAAGTTGAGTGTTTCCTCCGTATAGCCGCATGATTTGGCCATACTTGAATAGGCCTCCATGAAGCCTTCTCCATCGGATGACATTTTTCCTTGGATCTCTGCGGAAAACCTGCTCCGCTACCACAAATTGAGGCCCACTGCCGGGGTGCCTATCCCAGAAGGGAACTGGTACCCTGTGGTAGTGGAGGTCGTTTATTCGGTCCCTGGACCTTTTCCGGAGAGAGTCAATTTGCCAATATGGATGATTGGAGGCCTCCAGGTGCCTTTCCCCCGCGCGCGGAAAAGGAGCGACGGAAGGAACCTGCCCGGAAGACGGAGCAGCGTTTTTGGGATGGAGAATTTGTCACGTCAGCTTTGACGGAATAAGTGCAGGTTCAGACTTTGATAGGCCTGGACTCTGTATCACCGGCAGTTGCTTCCGAATCTATGCAGAAGCTGACTTGGGGCCTCTCGCATGTGACTGTGTTTCCGTCTCCGTTTTGCCTGCTTCGATACGTCGGTCGTGAATTTGAACACATGAGTGTCTCTTTTGTCTATCTATGTCAGAGACTTCTTTTGCAAGCAGATCCCCACATTCAATAAAGTCCTACACAAAAAAATGGTCAAACTTTGATGGACCGCATAAGTACTAAGAAGTCCTCGCATCTTTGTGTTTTGGATCTTTACGCCTGGAAGGAAAAAGGGTGCCTTTCTTGGCCTTGGCTTCTCCTTGCCAGTCATTGGCGGGAGCATAACCAAGACCGCACATGCGCAAGCAAGATCACTGTGCGATGCCCAAACATACGGAACATATGGCTGTGGCTCAAAAATAAAGAGCTAGGGTTACGCAGCTTTTAGTCTTTGGCTTCATTTCCCAAGGTGCCATTTTGGTACATTTTGGAACATCTGAGAAGGTAAGCACGTCATGTGTTGACAACTCTGCGAAATACTCGAAGTAAGTAGTTTAGAAACGAAAGCAACTGGACAATGGTCAAAGCGTGCACTCTTAAAACTTTGCGGAATATTGGCGCGTGTTTCGCATGCAAGCAAATAGAACGGACATGTGGAATAATATACACGCTCACGCTTGAGACAAGTGAGGCACATTCGGTTTTAAGACCATACATTACACAAGAAAGTGCCTAGCATGGGAAAGTGGGAGAGTAGACACGTTCCCTTCAGACTTTGCCCACAAAAGCAAGCAATTCCTGGAGAAGTGAGCAGCAGCGTGCGCAAGCCAAGTGAGAATGTCAACACCTTCGCTGAGACTCTGCAGGGTGATGCGCAAGCAATTCAAAAATAATTTGCCAAAACGACGTGAACACGTTCCTCTTGCAGACTTTGTGAGAAGGAGACTACAAGCATGGGCTATGTAATTTAATTTTTGAGACTTTGCGGTGTACGTGAAGAAGTGACTCACTAGCACGGACAAGTGCGAACGTGAATGACTTTGTGGAGTACATGAGCAACGATACAGAACAAGGACCCGGCAACAAGCGGAAAGGTTAAAACCATCACATACAACACTGTGCGGATACTTGAGCAAGTGATTCACCGACATGGTCAAGTGCAACATACATGCCCAGGACTTAACCATGACGCAATCCGTGGCGTGAAGCAAATTGGACAATCCCCAATAGCTTGAACAGGTGGTTCCGCAAGAAATAGGGGCTTCAACATTCAAAACAAAACACTACATTGTTACTGGAAGTTTGGAAAGCCGATACCTGAGCATGAACAGGTGCTTGGTTGACAGAGTCGAGATTCAGAATTGACATGCTCGATTCTCAAAATGCAAGGGCCTATTTGCAATGCGTGTTCTTTGCGTGCTTGAACTTCGCAAGAAACAAACAATGGTTTTGAAAGCTTGGGAAGTCAACAAAAAGATGTATAAACAAAAGGGCAATGAATACAGCTGACTTTGTCGGGCTAAACCGTATTCAATCATAAGCATGTAAAAAGAAAACAAAACAAAATGTCCATTAAACAAATTTACAGCTAGCAATGGATTCTGTGGGTAGAAACATCGATTTGACAAACATGGATAACATAATCATACATTGAAAGGTCGTTGTAGTATGACAGAATTGGGCCAAGCTCTTGAATATCGTTCAGCTTTTAGCTTGTCAGTACTGTGTCATTGGAATTGTGTTTGTTTGTCTTTCAACTTATTGTTGACACAACTCGAGTATGTGTTGGGAGCACGATGACTGCGGCGCACCAAAAGTTTGGATGCCAGAAACTGTGTAGCAAGTGCTTTTAAAACTTGCAGAGCATGTTCCCACATATATTTGACTTGATTGTAACCAACACCTTGCAACAAAAAGCAGTGGTGTCATATGTGTGTTTCTTTATACGAGGATATACAAGGATGTTGTACAAGGGTTGTTGTTTCTGCCTTTGGAACATATCAACGGTTGACTCTCGTTTTAAAGCCCTCATGTCCCTTTGGCACCCAATTTGCGAGCTCCGCCAGCCCTTTGAATCAAAGAGCAAGCCTCTCCCGCACATGACTCACACCACAAACAGCTAGCCTGAAACTGCTGCAGCGTGCAGAGGTTCAGGTCGTGGGCTCGAGCCCTCCAAGCCCAGTACCAGCCATCTCAGCGAGCCACAAAGGTCGTCGAGGGGCTGAGCAGATGGAACGAAAGCCGGCTCGATGGCCAAATTGGAAGCTCGAAGATGGAACTCCGAGCCAGAAGGGAAGTGCAGAGAGCGTCGGAATGGGAGCCACAAAGCCGAACGAGGGCCGTGCAGAGAGCACGGAATGGGAGCCACAAAGCCAAATGAGGGCCGTGCAGAAAGCACGGAACGGGAGCCACAAAGCCGAACGAGGGCTAAAGCCGGGTGGAAAACGCGGATCCACCGCTACACCCTCAGGAACCCCCACACGGCTGTCCGGGCTGGACCAGGAATCCTGGCAATGCCCGGTGCCACAGAGCAAGCGGACGGACGCAGAAGAAAATGGACTGGCAAGTGGAAACATGGGCCACATGCGGTTTGCCCCTATCCTTCAATTTTGAGCCACACCCACCTGAAGCAAGAAGGCCAAAACAAAGAGTCTGAGGGCAAAAACAAGACAAGAGAGGTTGGCCTCAGCGCCAGCTGCCGCAGGCCTCGGCGAAGGCTTCAACCCGAACGCGAACGGAGCTCCACGTGCAACAGCCCAACGTCCCGCAAGGTCGCGGGGAAAAAGATCGCGAAACTGAATGGCACAGAGTCCGCAGGCACTGCTGCCCTTCGCAGCTTCTTTCGGCATCTCCGATAGCGCGAGGCTGGGAACCTAGAGACTCTGAGCTCTCTCACGATCAGCTTGAGGAAGAACAGGAAACTGCTGGCACGAATGATGATTTGCCAAAAGCCTTGAGCAGCATGCAGGCCATCGGGAAGAAGGGATCAGGCAAAGGGCGGCCGTGCCACATCCATTCCCGACAAACACAGGAGCTGTGCTTCTATTCCTCCAATTTTCATATAACGGGGTCGCGGAAGGGGCAAGCTTTGCAAGCGCCGGAAGACGAAGTCCAAGCACGCTGCCAACTGCTCGTTGCGGACAGCGGAGTTCAGCCTTCGTGAATGCTGCCCGTGGCTTCTGGAAGGTCAAGTTGCACCTGAAGGAAGAACGCAAGGCGACAACAAGTCCTGGTCCACAAGAGAGGTTGGCGCCAGCGATGTGTGCAACTGCTGCCTGAGGCACAGGCCTTTCCCAACCAGACTTCAACCCCAACAACTCCACGTGAAACAGCCCAGCGTCCTGCCAGGTCACGGGGAAAAAGATTGAGCAACGCAACGGCGCAGAGTTCGCAGTCAAGGCTGCCGAGACCGCGTCCCTGGAAGGGGCAAGCTTTGCAAGCGCCGAAAGACAAAGTCCAAGCACACAACACGGCTTCAACCCCAACAACTCCACATGAGTCAGCCCAGTTGGCACGGATGCTGCGCCAGGCTTTTGCAAGGTCATGGCATAAAGGATTGCGGAGTGCGGAGTCAAGGCTGCCGAAACCAGGGTCAGGGAGGAAGAAGGCCAAGCCAAAGAGTCTGAAGGCAAGGCGACAACAAGTCCTGGTCCACAAGAGAGTTTGGCGCCAGTCTTGCGTGTAACTGTTGTTTGAGGCACAGGCCTTTCCGAACCAGGTTTCAACCCCACCATCTCCACATGAAACAGCCCAGCGTCCTGCAAGGTCACGGGGAAAAACATTGCGCAACTCAATGGAACAGAGTCCGCAGTCAAGGCTGCCGAGACCAGGGTCGCGGAAGGGGCAAGCTTTGCAAGCGCCGGAAGACAAAGTCCAAGCATGCTGCCAACTGCTCGTTGCGGACAGCGGAGTTCAGTCGGCGTGAACGTTGCCCGTGGCTTCTGGAAGGTCAAGTTGCACCTGAAGGAAGAACGCAAGGCGACAACAAGCCCTGGTCCGCAAGAGAGGTTGGCGCCAGCGAGGTGTGCAACTGCTGCCTGAGGCACAGGCCTTTCCCAACCAGACTTCAACCCCAACAACTCCACGTGAAACAGGGAGTGGAGTCCAGTCGGCGTGAATGCTGCCCGTCGCTTCTGATTGGTCAAGTTGCACCTGAAGGAGGACCAAACCAATGAGTCTGAAGGCAAGGCAACAACATGAAACAGCGAGGTCACGGGGCAAAACATTGCGCGACTCCATGGCACTGAGTCCCAAGTCAAGGGTGCTAAAACTCGGGGCGGGGAAGGGGCAGGCTTTGCAGGCGCCGGAAGACAAAGTCCAAGCATGCTGCCAACTGCTCCTTGCGGACAGCGGAGATCAGTCGGCGTAAACGTTGCCATTGCCGTCCCTGAGGTCAAGTTGCACCGGAAGAAAAAACGCCCAACCAAAGATTCTGAGGGCAAGGCCACAGCAAGCCCTGGTCCATAAGACAATTTGGCCTTGCGTGCAACTGCTGCCTGAGGCACAGGCCTTTGCGAACCAGGCTTCAACCCCAACAACTCCACATGAATCAGCCCAGTTGGCAAGGACACTGCGCCAGGCTCCTGCAAGGTCACGGCATAAACGATTGCGAAACTCAATGGCACAGAGTCCGAAGTCAAGGCTGCCGAGACAATGGTCAGGGAAGGGGCAAGCTTTGCAAGCGCCGGAAGGCAGAGTCCAAGCACGCTGCCAACTGCTCGTTGCGGACAGCGGAGCTCAGTCGGCGTGAACGTTGCCCGTGGCTTGTGCAAGGTCAAGTTGCACCTGAAGGAAGAACACCCAACCAAAGATTCTGAGGGCAAGGCAACAACAAGTCCTGGTCCACACGAGAGGTTGGCGCCAGCAAAGTGTGCAACTGCTGCCTGAGGCACAGGCCTTTCCGAACCAGGTTTCAACCCCACCATCTCCACATGAAACAGCCCAGCGTCCTGCAAGGTCACGGAGCAAAGAATTGCGCAACTCAATGGAACAGAGTCCGCAGTCAAGGCTGCCGAGACCAGGGTCGCGGAAGGGGCAAGCTTTGCAAGCGCCGGAAGACAAAGTCCAAGCACGCTGCCAACTGCTCGTTGCGGACAGCGGAGTTCAGTCGGCGTGAACGTTGCCCGTGGCTTCTGGAAGGTCAAGTTGCACCTGAAGGAAGAACGCAAGGCGACAACAAGTCCTGGTCCACACGAGAGGTTGGCGCCAGCAAAGTGTGCAACTGCTGCCTGAGGCACAGGCCTTTCCGAACCAGGTTTCAACCCCACCATCTCCACATGAAACAGCCCAGCGTCCTGCAAGGTCACGGAGCAAAGAATTGCGCAACTCAATGGAACAGAGTCCGCAGTCAAGGCTGCCGAGACCAGGGTCGCGGAAGGGGCAAGCTTTGCAGGCGCCGGAAGACAAAGTCCAAGCATGCTGCCAACTGCTCCTTGCGGACAGCGGAGATCAGTCGGCGTAAACGTTGCCATTGCCGTCCCTGAGGTCAAATTGCACCGGAAGAAAGAACGCCCAACCAAAGATTCTGAGGGCAAGGCCACAGCAAGCCCTGGTCCATAAGACAATTTGGCCTTGCGTGCAACTGCTGCCTGAGGCACAGGCCTTTGCGAACCAGGCTTCAACCCCAACAACTCCACATGAAACAGCCCAGCGTCCTGCAAGGTCACGGAGCAAAGAATTGCGCAACTCAATGGAACAGAGTCCGCAGTCAAGGCTGCCGAGACAATGGTCAGGGAAGGGGCAAGCTTTGCAAGCGCCGGAAGGCAGAGTCCAAGCACGCTGCCAACTGCTCGTTGCGAACAGCGAATCACAGTCTTCGTGCATGCTGCCCGTGGCTTCTGGAAGGTCAAGTTGCACCTGAAGGAAGAACGCCAAACCAAAGAGTCTTCAGCTAATGCGACAACAAGTCCTGGTTCACAAGAGAGTTTAGCGCCAGCGATGTGTGCAACTGCTGCCGGAGGCACAGGCCTTTGCGAACCAGGCTTCAACCCCAACAACTCCACATGAATCAGCCCAGTTGGCAAGGACACTGCGCCAGGCTCCTGCAAGGTCACGGGAAAAAATATTGCGAAACTCAACGGCACAGAGTTCGCAGTCAAGGCTGCCGAGACCGCGTCCGGGGAAGGGGCAAGCTTTGCAAGCGCCGGAAGACAAAGTCCAAGCATACTGCCAACTTGCGGAGAGCGGAGCGTGGACGAGAACACTGTCCGTGGCTTTCGCTTTTTGGAGGTCAAGTTGCACCCGAAGGAACCCCGACCCAAAGAGTCTAAAGGCAAGGCGACAAGAAGTCCTCGTCCACAAGAGAGTTGGGCGTTAGAGTTGCGTGCAACCGCTTCTCCACGGGCAAGGCGCAAAGGGTCGCACAACTCAATGGCACAGAGTTCCTGGACGCAAACGGTGGATGGAATAAAGCAGCCCTTTCGGTTGGAAACTTGAGCAGGTTCTGACTTGAACTCCTTTTGCTGCGTGGCTGTGTTCGAGCTCATGCTGATACGCAGTTTTTGCTCCAGGATCTGAGCGACTAGCTTCAAGCCACAGCCGACGATGGTCTTCCTTCGGCCTCAGATTCTCCAATCGGTGTCAATCGGTGGCATCCCGTTCAGGTCCAGGGTCCAAAATCAATTCCTTGTTCTTTCTTGACACACCTTGTTTTGTTCTCTGCTTCGAACAAGTCTGGGCTGCGGACCATCCTCAACCACCGGCACCTGGGCACGAATGACAGGTGCGCTGCAAAACGCAACCCAGGAATGCTTAGGCTGGGGCCGACTGCATCCCCATGATGCCAAGAGATGTGAAGGTGGGAATTGCATCCGGACAAGTCTTCGATTCAAATCTGTGCCAAGACTCCAACGACTCTATCATGAATATGTTGCACAGGTCGATCATGCGGCACGCTATCGATTTGAAATTGATTTGAAATCAGTTGCTCTGTGCCGCTGGAGCCCAGCGAAAGGAATGAGCCGCGAGTTGGTGAAAGCAGCTTGCCGGAAGCACTTGTACAAGGAAACCTCGCCTCAAACATCCCCACCTTTGGCATCTGAGTGCAAAATCTGTGCAAAAAAATAAGTGAAATCCAAATTTGGGGCATTCAACGAGTTTCCAGACTTCAGTCTCTGACATGCTTGTCAAGCTGCATGCTCTGCAAGCCGTGCAGCAATACTGCAGCAATATGGGCAATGATATACATCTATGTTTCAAGCATGGGGCGGCAAATCTCAAATGCTGCATGTATGAACCCAAGTTTATGAACCCCTGGCATGAATTTGGTGGGTTCGCTAAGGAATCGTGAATTGTGGCTTCGCCCGCAAAGAGCTCCAACATGGCCATGGGTTTCACGTTATGGACGTACATAGATCCAATAACTGCCCTGAATGGAACGGTGTTTTCCCTTTGCCTTTGCCAGGTCTATCCGCTTGGCGCCCTCTGGCCAGATGCTCCGCTCAGGCTTGCGGCGCAATGGAGAAAACACGGGCACCTTTCGGGAGCTTTCTGCTGCTGCTGCTCGAGAAAAGGCAATCTTAAGAGAGAGGGTTGTCCAATCTCGAAGCTCGGCAAAGCTCGGCAAAGCTCGACAAAAGCTTGACAAAAGAGGGTTGTCCAATCCACGCAATGAACAACCACCTTGATAAACAAAAGCGGCGCCAGTTGGGAACTGGTACTCTCCCATTTACCAGGTGACCTCCTGCGGCGAGTCGAGGCGAGCGCGCTGGGCCACATCTTTGGGGGACCCCCTTGATTTCGACTCCTCAGCTAAGATGGAATCCCCCAAGCCTTTCATATCCCCAAAAAGCGAGATCTCTATGGCTGAAACGTTTGGCTTTCCATGAGAATCCGCGGGACAGTGGCAATTCATCAACCTGAAATCAAGAAGCAGATCCCCGGATCAAGGAACATCATAGATCATCGTTCGCAAACCCCTTTGAAGTCATTTACACAGTGGCCCAAAGCTCATGTTGAACGCTGAGGCCCTGTGAGGGTTGCTAAAATCAAACATTTGTTGGGCCTAAATTGTGAAATGGTTTTGCGACAATTGCCAAGCAGAAGAAGGCCTATAGTTTAGATTGTTTGATGGTTGGACTAGTTTGTGAGCAGTCCAAAACTAAGATGTTTATAAGCTGAACGGCAAGATGCCGCATTTGTTGGGCCAACAAATCCCAGAAGCCTAAATTAAGCCGTCGCCTCCGTCCGTGGCAAAAGCCCCACAAGCGATCGGAACCCTGCCGCCAGTCTTGCCTGCAGCAATATGAAAAGAGTAGTGACCAATTGATTTGCGTTTTTTGCCCGAAAACAAGGCGTAATCGGCTACAGTTCCCCCACTCGCCCTAAAACTCTCACCCTCCTCTCGGGCTTCAGCAGGCTGGAAAAGGCACAAAAGGACACATTTCGGCAACTTTCCCCTTTTGTGTCAAACTCGCCCATTCTGCTGAGAAAAGCACCAAAGGACACGTTTCGTTTCTGTACGAAAAGATCTCATTACCAGAGACGCGACGGAGCCTTACGCCTTTCGGAAGCGCCACCAAGTCGGTTGCCTCCCGAAGTTCTGCAACGCAGCATCCAGCCGAAGATTTCATCGTCTTTGTAACAAGTTCATCGTTTCTGTGACAAAGTTCCTTGTTTCTGCGAGTTCATCGTTTCTGTAACACCGCGCCCAAGTTCTGGCTGCGCGCCCAGCAAGTTCATCGCTTCTGTGACAAAGTTCAGCTTCTGCCGAAGGCCCGAGAGTTTTCCTCTGCGCGCCGCTCCTCCCCGCGCGCTCTTCCCCGCGGCCCTTCACGCGCTCCTCTCTCCGCGTGCGCTCTTCCCGTACGCCGTTCCACTCCAACAAGCTGCACAAAACGGCGCATTTCGGCTGACCCAAGATTCCAACCTTGCTCTCCGGAATTCCAACCTTGAAGTTCACACGCGCACGTTGCTGCGCAGGAAACGTAGAGCTCACTCACTTTGTCTTAGTTTGCTTTTGTGTTAGAATCTTGATCACTGCTTCAATCCGAAAGGTTAAGGCATGTCGCACTGCTCCTAGCTTGAACCCAAACATGAAACCTCGAAAGAACAAAGCTCGTCCGAAGCGGCCGCAGTTCTTTTCACCGGGATTGCTGAAAGTTGCACTGCTTCCAGGGCACTAGTGCGCCTGGAGCAGGAGGCACATTGACCCCCCGAAATGTGAAAAGGCAAGACAATGCGTGTCCTTGCGGGTAAATGCAGTGCTTGGGGGGGCGCGGCACGCGTGCCCACGCCCCAAGGTCCGGAGACCGACAGTCCGGAGACTCGAGGTCCGGAGACCGATGTTGGTCCGGAGACCTAGTCCGGAGACCACGGTGCCCGGAGGCGACCCACGAAAGTGCAGAGAAACTGCCGTCTATCCTGGCAAAGCCTGGCATAGGGCAATGCAGGGTGGGTGGGTGGGTTTCGAAATGAAACCGCAGGTTTGGGTCAAGGCTAGGAGCAAAACGGCCAACGCATAGTTCGATTCACCACATGCCCTAAACACAAGGGAAAAGAAACCCTAAGCGTTAAGGCATGTCGCACTGCTCCTAGCTTGAACCCAAACATGAAACCTCAAAAGAACAAAGCTCGTCCGAAGCGGCCGCAGTTCTTTTCACCGGGATTGCTGAAAGTTGCACTGCTTCCAGGGCACTAGTGCGCCTGGAGCAGGAGGCACATTGACCCCCCCTTCAGTGTTTCAGTCAACCCCGGTAAAAGCGGACCAGCTGGGCCGAAGGCCTCATCACCCGCCCTTCAGAGTGGGGTTGTACCTGGCAGGGCAGATGTTAGGGTCACCATGCACGCTGTGTTGTGAACAGCTCGGCATGCGGTGACTGCACTTTTTTCTGGTCAGAGCGGCTTGTGCAAGCGGCTGGCTGACATGGCCAGTTGTTCTGGCTGACAAGGCAACGGCGGAAAAGGGTTCAGAAGGCCAAGTCGAATGCAGGCTAGGCTGGCTTTGCGACGATGTTCCGGACGCCAGGGCGCATGCATCGGACACAGTTGAATGCCTCGGCCTGACATCGCCAGGCTAGCAGGGCTGAAGCGCATGCGACTTTCAGGGCGATGGCTGAATCGGGCCAACCGACCTCTGCTGAGATCGTCTGCCCAATCATTGCACCTTCCTGGAACGTGCGTGGGCTGCAGCAGCACGTTGTGAGCGTGAGCCCAGAAGGCTGTTAACTGCACAAAAAGTTGCAACGGCCATGAGGTCGTGAACAATTTGTTAAGGCTTGCTTCCGTGGCGGAATTGTCCGTGCCGGACGGCATGCTAAACGAGTAGTGCCCACCACCAATGTGGCTGTGGGTTGCTTGCAGCAGTGCTAACTGTGCAAGTGTTTCAAAGCATGCGATATACCGCTGTGCTGGCTTGACAAGGCAAGGCCACACGGCTCTTATGTCTTGCATGTTCCAGGTCTCGGCGAACCACACCACTTGGGAGGATGTGATTGCCCAGCCCCCAATCCCCACCATTTCATCTTCAGCACACGCGTCGGCGGCAGCCAGAGCTTGCAGCTGGCGTGGCCGCGCCAACGGCTGAATGGGTGAGTGTCGAAAGCACGACGCCAGCCAAGTAAGGCACTGTTGACTCGACTTGGAAAGGCTGGTGTATGGGTTATTGGGGTCCGCGATGCGCACCCATGTGGGCTTGCTGGTGCCAGGCACTCGCGGAATGTCTTCAAGGCAATGCAAGGTGCGGCCTGAAATTTCCAAGATTTTGGAGCCCGCTGTGATCCACAATCCTGGCAGGCTGTGACCAGTTTTGAGGTCCCTTGACAAGGATGCTCGAAAGGCCGACCACATTTGCAGTGGTATTGAGTGCATGGAGCCTGGTGGGCTGTTGAGGTCCGCGTAAAGCGGTGCCAGCCAGGACCTAAGGTGCAGGGCAATGCTGGTGGCCCAAATCAGCAAGCCTATGCACTGCTCGAGTGTCTTGCGAGGCACACGTCGGCTTCCCAGCAGGGATTTGATTAAGGCGTCCAGCTTGGCCAGTTTTGAGGACATGAGCTGGATGGTGTCGTGAGAGAAGTGGATCTCCCAACCGCACCAAACCAGGCTATCCTGGAATTGCACCTTTTTCCACGAAATGGGTGCTGCAATGGCACAAAAGAAGAGCACCACCAAGGCAAACATGTCTGGCGCGCTATCCCGGACGAGTGCACAGAGCAGGTCGTCCACGAAGAGAAAGGCTTTGTGCGGCTTCCAGGCTAGCAACCCATGCACTTGACGAAGCAAGAAAGCGCCGGCGCGCTGCCACCAGAAGGCCGAGAAACGGCCCCCAAAATGGTATACCCTGTAATGGTATAGCTTCCCTTGAAAGGCGAAGAGAAGAAGGCCATGTTCCTCTGGGCGGACCTGCACTTGTTTGTGTGCGGCTTTGAAGTCAATGCTGGCGCCGATGAAGGCACCTGGAGTGTCCTCTGGCTGCGTGGACAGCGCCAAGTCAGAGGCCATGGGCAAGCTAAGGCGCTCTGGCAAATGGCATCTGGTATTGACCTGGCACACAGTGCTATCCAAGACAAGTCGAGGTTCTTTGCCTTCGGCGAACACGACATTAAGCTTGCCCACGGCAATACCTAAGGGCCATTTTTCCCGAGCGTCGGCTATGCTAAGGCTAATTTCAACAATCCAGTTGTTAGCAATTTCCTTGCGCAGCAAACCTTGCACGGTTTCTGGCTCGTCTTCGGCCATCTTCCAGTTGCCTTCACAAATTTCCAGATCCGGCTGCGGCATGGAGTCTGGCTTCTTGAAGGCTTGGAGGCAAGGCTGATACGGCTCCTGTTGGCACTCCGTGCTGCAAAAATGGAAGGAGGGCCATGTCGGGGTCACCCCAAGATTTGGCCAGGGCATGCAACAGGTGGAGTCGGTATGGTTGTCCTGCTTCGGGGCTCATATCTGAAGGGCAGGGCAGTTTTAAAGCGGTATACGCTAGAGTTGCCGCTTCCAGGCTTTCGGAGGGCGAGAGCGGGCAGTCCGAGGAACCTCTGTTGACGTGTGCCAGGATACGTGGCACGAGTTTGCGCTCATGCATCCAGTGCAGCCAGGGCCTGGCGACTGTCTGCAAAGGGTGCTCGGGCTTGGGGAGACACCAATCCGCTGAGGAGTGCATTCCCGCGCCATCACAGGTGGGGAGCCTGCAAGGCGCCAAGGTGACGGTTCTAGGGCAGTTAGAGTGCAGCGGCAGCGCTAGCCGGAAATGAGCCTGTTTTACTTACCCTCCCTATGCCTATTTGGGCCAATTGCAGGGCCAGAAAAGGGATGTATTCAGCGGTCAGTGTGCTGAGGTATACCCCTTGTTCCCCCTCACTCCTGCAATACTCTGACGCTTGTGGGGGTGATTGCAGCGGGCCTGCAGGGCCTGTGCCTTCGAACTGTTGCTGCCGAATGCCCATGACTTAGCGAATGCTTTGTCGTGCACGCAGGCGTCTACCCACACCAGGGCACACTGGTGATCGCGCAGCATTTGGAAGTTGGCCTCTTCCAACCAGGACATGGCCGATGGTGGCTGCTCCCAAACGCCGACGCCCCCTTTGGAGACCACTGCTCTGAACAGGGCTCTGCCCCGGTGGTGGATGGTTTTGCTATCTAGCAATTTGTTACGCTGGGGACTCCGTCCATGCGCTGCGGCGTTCTCAAGGCTTTGGGCCCGCCCGGGCGAAGTTTGAGTCTGGAGTACTCTTTGCAAGGCGGGGCAAGCATGATCAGGGCCACGATTCCGGACCAGCAGAGTCTGAGGAGTGCCTCGAAGACGCTGTCATCCAGGATGTTGTGTGCTGCATCACCATCGAGGTCAAAAGGCTCAAAGCAGTCAAGGCCGAGGCTAATTGCGGCTGACGTCACTGGGTGCAATCTACCTGCAAATACGTCCAAAAAGAGTCGCTTGGAGGCTGGGTGCAAGTGCGAGTCCGATGAGCTTGCCTGTGCGGGCGCATGTGGCGCAGGCTCAGGGCTGGGTTTGCTACGGTGTGTGGCAGGCAAGGCTGGCGTCAGGGCCGTTCGCCCTGGCCCCTGTGAGGGTGAACACGGTTCATGAGTCCCGTCGTGGGGCAAGGCCGGCGGAGGCATGGCTGCCCGGTACTGTGCCGGTCCAAGATCCGGGCTGTTTCACGTGTGTTTATTGTGGTCCATTGCGGGGTGCTTTTGCTGGCAACCGGCTATGGCACACACGTGGGCGAAAGGGCAATGGTCATTAGTGCAACTGCCTGTCTGGTAACGCCGGCAAACCTCTCTACCTTTATATGTGGCGCACCAATCTGCCTTGGGCTTTGGCGAAGCAGCGGCTCCTTTGGATTTGCCCTTGCCTTTCTTGGCGGGGCGTGAAGGCATGCGGGTCGGCTTAAGGTCGCGCTTGGGTGCCCTTTGTCTTGGCGTTGCCGGGCGTGGAGGTGCTGGCACGGATGGCTTGGATATTTTGGGGCGCAATTGTAGAAGGCTGTGCACATCGTTTCTCATGTGCGTCAGTTCGTACAAGGCATCATCCAGGGACCATTGCTGCCCCAGAAGGTCGGATATGGCTGCCCAGAGCTTGCGATCGGCCGACAGAAGCTTTTATTTACCGTGCAAAGGCCCAGGTTCGGATCTGGCTGTGTGAGACACAAGTCGGCTATCTTCTTGTCGAAGGCCTTGAGGTTGGACAGGTGCGCTGCTTGGCACAGGGCTAGGGCATTGCGAAACACTGTCTGGATACGGGTGAGCCACCTCTGGCGTGTCGTCGAAGAAAGCCTGGCTCAGGAGCTGCAACTCCGCTCGGGCTGACTTTGCTTCCATGCGCTCCTGGTATTGCCGTGATGAAAGGCGATATTGCCAGGGCACCTTCAGGGATTGTCCGGGCTTCAGGCCCTCGTGCACGAGGCTTAGAAGGCGGATGGACGGCGTGGTGTCTGCGTCCAGCAGCTCGCCTGGGTAGTTGGATTTGAAGGCTTCTATCAGGCTGGACACGCGTTCGGATGTGAGCTTGGGTGGCAAATGCTCTGCCCAAGATGCGAGTTGATTGGGCTGCATGCATGGCGATCCGGAACTGGCGGCTGGTTCGGGAGGCTCTGAGCGCAGGCTGAGCCGACGGCATTCGGCTAGGGCTTTCCTAAGGCGCGCGGCTGCCACACTAGATTCTGGATCTTCTATGTTGTTGGCTGTCCAGAAGTCCCTGGCAGACAGTATGAAAGGCTGCAAGTCCGCAATGTTGGGGAAGGCAAAGGCGAAGTCCGACGGGCAGTCGAAACCTCTGGCCAAAACGAGGTCCCGCAGGCCTTCAGGGACCCTTGCTTCTGTCAGGACGTCCTGTAGCCGATCACGATCCATGTGCATCAGTAACGAATGCTTGAGGGCGGTTTGAGCGGTAAAAAGGGAAAGCTGCGAATGTGTACAGTCAGTGCAGATGGCAACACTGGACTTGCACCTGAGCACTGCTGAGTTGCCGACCTCGAAAAGGGCGCACCTAAGTGATCAACCCGTGTGCAGTCTCGGTGGTGCTGTGTGAGTCAAGGCGGCGCATGAGCGTTGATTTTAGCACAGCACGGCCACACACGCCTTGCGTTTGCAGAGCTGCATGTCGGGGTGAATCTGATGCACCGGGTACGAGCAATGCTTGAGGCGCAAGCCACAGGATGTCTGTACTGAATTGTTGTGGGTGCACTGCACGGCATGCACGGATCCCCAGGGCACCAGGCGGACGCCAATGGAGTCGACGGCAAGGGCTGGCTCTTGTGTGCAAGGCGAGAGAGTTGGCGAGTTTACCGGCTCCTCTGGCGGCTCTTCGTCGGACTCGGCCTCTGAGGATTCCAAGGCGGCTCTTGCCACGGCAAGAGCTTCCTCATCTGCATCCAGGGCTGTAGACAGCAAATTGTCCACTTCCCTGTGATACAGGAATCTGGTCAGGCTGGGCGGGAGGCTCTGAAGCGGTAGGTGGCTAGGAGGGCTGCCCTGTGGGACCTGAAAGGCCGGTTCCACGGTTGGGCGCTGACCCCCCCGAGCCATCGGTCGAGGTGGTCTCCAGCCCCTGCGTATGGCGGAGCTGAGCTCCAAGTGCTGTATAGCAGTGCGGACGAAAGGCGGTGGTGTCCTTGAAGTTTTCTGCTGTCTTCTGGCAGGCGTAGCTGCGCAGCTGCACTGAGTAAGGCGCATTTAAGGCTGTGAAGGGTGAACGAAGATGCCTCATGCTGGGTAACCAGCTGACCTCCTTCCGATTTCCACGGCAACTGTATGGCCCAACGAAGGCAAACCAGTGCTTGCAAATAGGACATCGGGCGTGAAAGGCTGGGGCATGTGTGAGATTCCAGGTTTGGAATGCAGGGCAAAATGAAATCTGGCACAAATGAGTCTCCCCATTCGGAGTGGGTGGCGTCAAGGGCTTGACTCAGCAGGGCCAGCCACTTCACTAGCCAGGATGTGCTGATATCCTCACCCCGGAAACCGAAAGGCAAGCATGCAAAGGGCTGTCCTTGGCAGGTTGTTTTGGTGGCCCAACATAGGCCCCTGAGTGCCTGTGCAGACAGTGAAAGAGCGGAGGGCTTGATTCTCTGAATGTCGCCAAATCTTAGGCTGCAATGGGCGCACAAAAGCAGGGCACCTAGTAGCAGGCCCACAGCGGGTGCAAGTGGGGGACACTATGTGTTCCTCCCAGGCTGCAAGAACGGCCAGTGGCAAGGGCAAGGCCTCCCGTCGATCGTGTGGTTTGGGGTTGTAGGCGAAAGACTTGATTAAGGGGCTGCTCATTAAGTCTAACAGGCCGGATATTTGCCCAATGCGTGCGAACCAAGACAGTGCCTTGCTCATCATGACGGCACTGCATTTAAGCGCTGTGCGGTCCTCTGCCTGGGACACATGGCAGCCTGCGATGAAGTCTGACAGGTGGGCCAGGGTAAGGCTCAGCAAATCACCCACACACTGCTGTACAAAGGCGAGAAAAAGGCGGATGGCACGGTACTGCGACAAGGTGCCCCCCGAAAATTTTCGCAGTGAAGCTTCAATGAGAATCTGAGGGTGCTGCGAGGCTTCCAGGGCTTGCGCCAGCTTGCTGCTAGCGACGCAGGATTTGAGTATCAAAACCCACTCGGCCGCACACTTGTCTTTCAGTGTGGCATGCAGCTGGGCAGTGGAGGAGGGCTCAGCTGGACGGGTTGGGCCATACGGCCTGGGCATTGTAGGCCTGGCGCCGAACACGCGGCGTGAGGGCAACACTGTGGGTGGTGGGCTGAGCAGGGATCGGATCTGATCTGTGCGTTGCTGGCTGAAGTGAGACTGCAAGGCTAGACTGCGTGGCCAAGGCCTGCAGGGCGGCTTGGGCAGGGGGCAGGAAACAGGGTCTACCCAGGACCTCAGTGGGATGCTCTCTGGCACAGGGCACCCTGGTCTTAGATTAGCTATTGAAGGCCTAGGGCAAGGAGGAAGTGTTGCGTGGCTCCACAGTTAAAAGCGGAGATCGCTCACAGAGGCGCGCAATGGGTAGGGCCTGGACCGATTGCTGTGATCCTTGCCTGAGGGCCAGCTAAGCTCTGGGTGGGCCTTGGCAGTCGTTCCTGGCGATATGAAGGCAGAGGCAGTAGCTGGGCGTACGTCTGGAGGGCCTGACCACTGGGTTGGGCATAGGGCAGGGCAGTCTGCATCCATCTCGTCGGAAAGGCCATCGGGGGAGAATGAAAATGCTCGCCCCCAAAACTGTTTGTTGCGATAAGGCATCGAGCCTAACTGCAGGGCTGGTCAAGATCGAGGCAAATGCACTAGCGATGCATCTGAGGTGTTGACTCGAAGGCTGGCAGTGTACCTGCGCCGAGCAAAACGGCCAACGCATAGTTCGATTCACCACATGCCCTAAACACAAGGGAAAAGAAACCCTAAGCGGAACATGCAGTCCAAGACAAAAGGGGGCGACCAACAAATGTGCGCACGCCCTTTTTCTTTATAAGGCGTTGCTTGGAAGTTGAAGCTCAGAGGTGCAGGGGGAAAGACATCGCGTGTCCTTTCTCCGTATCTGCGGAGCCTCCTCATATGCCCCCGTGGTCAACAATGCGTGTTCGACCAGGCGCCAGGTGTGTTACCTGTGAGGCGTGAAACAATCGAAGGCATTGATGGCGGCCGGATGAAATGCGTGCATCCGGCTGGCGCGCAATGCGTCACGCGGCGCCAGGTTGAGACAAGTCGAAACAGTCATGTCGCGGCTGGACGCAATGCGTGCGTCCGGCTAATGTGCAGTGGGTGCCAGGCTGAGTCCTGGCAGCATCTACAGCATGCGGTCTGGTTGTTGCAGCGGCTGCAGGACCCTGGCGGAAACACTGCGTGTGCCTTTGCAGAAAGGTCACCATACCCCTGAGACCCCAGCTGCGGCTGGGCCCAGGCAGGTTTCTGAGTGTTGACAGGGTGGGTGGGTGGGCACAAAAAAGTGAGAGGTACCTCACGCAAGTCCCTTAGGTGGCTTGAAGCAGAAAACGGCCACGCGTCCGAAGATTCGGTCAATATTATAAGGAAAATAAAATCCTAAACGTTAGAATCTTGATCACTGCTTCAATCCAAAAGGGAACATGCATTCCAAGACAAAAGAGGACGACCAACAAATGTGCGCACGCCCTTTTTCTTTATAAGGCGTTGCTTGGAAGTTGAGGCTTAGAGGTGCAGGGGGAAAGACATCGCGTGTCCTTTCCCCGAATCTGCACCCCTCTGCGGAGCCTCCTCATGTGTCCCCGTGGTCAACAATGCGTGTTCGACCAGGCGCCAGGTGTGTTACCTGTGAGGCGTGAAACAATCGAAGACATTGATGGCGGCCGGATGCAATTCCAGCTGCGTCACGTGGCGCCAGGTTGAGACAAGTTGAAACCCGGCTAATTGCAATGGTGCCAGGCTGAGTCCTGGCAGCTTTCTGCAAAGGCACATGCAATTTTTCCGCCAGGGTCCTGCAGCCGCTCGGGCACAACCAGCACCGCATGCTGTAGATGGCGCGCACCGTCTGGGGCTGCAGCTGAGCCCAGGCAGGTTCCTGAGTGTTGACAGGGTGGGTGAGTGGGCACAAAAAAGTGAGGGGTAACCCTCACGCAAGTCCTTTAGGTGGCTTGAAGCAGAAAACGGGTGTCCGAAGATTTGATCGATTAAAACATAAGGAAAATAAAATCCTAAACGTTGGAATCACGGCAAGCCTCCTTATATGCCCCACTTCAGGGTTTCCAAGCAAACGGCCTAATCTAGCGTTTGCGAAGCACTCCCTACGCTCCGGCCGCCATGGGCCGTCGGGCGGATGCAGTGACAGCCTGCATTTGTGGGGCCAGAAATTATGCGGCTTGATGTGTTACCGCGGCTGAGCTGGTCGGCCCAACGTTTCGCCTGGGATATGCGAGGCTAACACCATTTGTGCTTCTAGGCCCACGCTGCGACTAATTGCACAAAGATCTGCAGGGTCATGCTGTGGTAGGAACAGCTTCTTCTGCGATGCGATCCGTGCTCGAAGGCATGCACAAGCCGTGCACTGATTGTCTCTCGGCTGTCCAAGCGATGCGCATCAGCGCCGCTGGGCCAGAGTTTTCGAAGCATGCTATGTAGCGCTTAGCCTTCTTTGTACGGCCACTGCTGCTGGACTTGGAAGTCCCACGTTTCTGCAAACCAGAAGACGGAGCGGCTGGATATAAACCAGCCACCCAGGCCGATTGTGGCGCCCTGACACAAGCATTTGCAGCTGCTTTGAGTAGTAAGGAAAGGGGGCTTATACCAACCAATTAATTTGGGTTTTTTTGCAAAAGAAACCCGCCAAAACTGCATAATTTTCAACCAGCTGAACTCGTCACCAGCGATGTCACCGCTTCGTCACCGCTCCGTTTTTGGTGCAAAAAGCGCTCAAAACGGCCAACTCCGAAAAGTTCGTTTTTTCGTGTCAGACGTCAAATGTGCTGACGTCAAATGTGCTGCCTGGGCCTCCAAATTCGCTCGTTTTCGGTCGAAATCGGACTCCAGACGTTCGCCGTGCTCTGGATTCCGTTTTCTGCCCGGAAAAGCATGCAAATTCCAGCGTGCTCGCTTTTGGGTCGAGAAAGTGCGCAAAAGCGGCCCAGTTCCGGAGTCGCAGGGTTTTCTGCGGCCCGACAGCCCGCTGAGGACCTGGCTCGGAGCGCGGCAGCCCGCCGAGGTTTCGGCCTGCGGTACGTCAGCCCGCCGAGCTTGTCACCACTGATGTCACCGCTCCGTCAGGCTCCATTTTTGGTGCAAAAAGCGCTCAAAACGGCCAACTCCGAAAAGTCCGTTTTTCGTGTCAGACGGCAAGTGGGATGCCTGAGCCTCAAGTTTCGCTCGTTTTCGGTCGAAAGCAGGTCACTTTGCTCAGGATTCCGCTTTCAGCCCGGAAAACAGGCGAATTCCATCCCGCCGAGCTTGTCACCGTTTGTCACCGCTTCGTCACCGCTCTCTTTGGGGCCGAAAAGTGCGCAAAAGCGGTCAAGTTCCCGAGAGGACTTCTTCGTTGGCAAGTTTGAGTCAATAATGGAACCGGGTGATTCATCAATGGCTCATGAATGAGCAAGGTTGGTTCATGAATGCCCAGCTCATGAGACAAGGTAGCGCTTGAGTCTCCAAGGTGTCTCATGACCCATGTCGCCCCATGAGACAAGTGTCCTGTAAAACTATGCACACAATGCATAGCTTCGCCGGTCACTTCGTCATGCGCTACAGCCCGAGGTGCCAGTACTGTGTACCACCGCAGATCATAGGCCGACCCGACGACGTAGAGCGCCTCCTGGACGAGGCGGGGCAGCGCGCGCAGGAGGTGGAGCGTGGCGCAGCACAGGCCATAGACGAGACGGCAGCAGTGGCTGCAGAGGAGGGAGAGGTTGCCGTCGCCGCCGAGGGCGTGGGCGGGGCCTTCGGGTACTTGGGGGGCCTGGCAGAAGGAGCAGCAGCCCTCGCACCCACGGCGGGCGAGGTTGCTGGAGCGATGGCTGCCACGGCAGGAGTTGGCGCAGCGGGGCAGTGAGGACGCAGCCGTGCAGGACGTCCGGTCCGCCAACAACATGAATGACGCCACTCAGCCCCAGCACTGCAGCACTTCAGGCAGCCCCGCAAGCAGCCGCGCCTCCTCACAGTCTGGCTACAGAGTCCAGGCGCAGACCAATCACACGCCCCGCCCCTTCTCCTGGGGCCTGAACCCAGTGACTCTGCCTCAGTCCCAGCCGAACTCCCGGGCAAGCTCCCGCAGCTCAGGACGCCAGAGCCGCCTGCCTCCGCCGAGCTACGACCAGCTGGCCCGAGACATCGAGGCGGCCTAGACTCTCCTTCGCCGTACGAGCGAAAATGAGTGTTGCGCTACATGTAAAGAAGCATGGAGGTAGTCACAGCCGGAGCACAGGATGAGTTGATGCAGAGCCTGGACTACAAGCTGAAAACCAGCAACACCAACTACGTGACCGCACGGCACGACGTGCAGTATTTCCCCAGCTCGCTGAGCTCCTTCTCCCCCGCCACCTCGAGGGTCTGCCGCATTCCGCTGACCAGCGGCACCTCGTTCATCGACCCCGAGTCGATCAAGATCGCCTTCAGAGTCAGAAACACGGACGCCACCAACCCGCTGGCGCCGGCCACTCCGAACCCAGCCTGTTTCATCCAGAGGATCCAGGTCTTCGCCAACGGCCAGCGCTGCGACGACATTAACTACTACGGCCGCACCGTGGCTGCGCGTGACCTGCTGAAGGGACGCGAGTACAACCAGAACAAGGCCGTGGAGGGCTTCGACGAGGTGAACGACCCCCGGACGCCCCGAGCGGTGCACCAGAGCTACGCGGACGTGCTGCTGCGCCCCACCATGGTGGGCATCCTGCGCTGCGGGAAGATGCTGCCGCCGCAGCTGAACCTGGTGATTGAGATCGAGTTTGCGGACGCCACGACTGCGCTGTGGTCCGAGAACGCCGGGGCGCACCCGGCGGGAGCCACGCTGAGCACCGACTTCGAGATCCTGGAGGGTGGGGCCCTGGCAGCTGGCGTAGGTCACTGCGTGGCTTGGCCGGGTGGCCCGCAGCAGTCTTCAGCCGCATGCCGTTGTCCAGCCTCACTCCGTCCGGCTCCACTTCCGCCACGGCTACAAAGACCCCCTTGGGTATCTTCCCGCCGGCCCCGATGAGGCGCAGCCCCGGCCACACCCTCATGCTCTGCGGGCTGTTTTGTGTTGCAGTTTGGCAACACCCATGTGTTACCGATTCGTGGCACCCTTGTGTTATAGATTTATCACACCCATTGGGTGTTTGACAACACCCCAAATCTATGTGGATGACCTGCGTCTCCAGCTCTAGGAGCTTTGAGGCCTCAGGGCCCGGTTCGCCGCTGCGTTGACGGCCATGCGCTTGCTGTGGCTGATGACCAGCGTGGTGTCCGGCCACCCGGGCTTGGAGGGGTAGAGCTCCTTCAGCCTCGCCTTGGCCTGCTCCAGCGTGGGGCACGCCTCCTCGCCGACTCGCAGCCACTTCACGAAGTTGAAGATGCCGGGGTCGGAGCGCATGTTCTCCGTGAGCTCGTGCCTGTGCCCGCCGGCCAGGTCGCGGATCAGCTGGCTGTGCTCCAACGGCGCGCTGATGGGCCGCCCGGCCCAGGAGTCCAGCACGGCCGGCAACTGCCGGAAGTCTCCCAGCAGCAGGAACTTCACGTCGGCGTTCAGCCCCACGCAGGCCAGGTCCGCCCAGAGCGCCATGTCCAGCTGCGTGATCTCCTCCACCACCAGCCAGTCCAGCTTTTGCGCGCTGCCGCCGCGCACGTACCTGCGCACCCAGTGGTCGGCCGTCTGCGCCCCCAGCCCCAGGTTCTGCGCGGAGCAGTGCGTCTTGGACACCAGGTGCACCGCCTCGCCCTTCGCCACAATCGTCCGGGCCAGGTGCGTCTTTCCGGTGCCCGGCAGGCCCGTGAGCAGCAGGGAGTTGCCCGCCAGGCAGTGGCCCACGGGGTCGTCCACCCCGTTCCACCTCCGTTGTTTGGGGCGCTCCGCCTCCATGCGCGGCGCCCTGCTGCTGCCCAGCAACGGCTTCGTCTCTTCCACGCGGTAGACCGGCGTGCCGTCCGGGTGGCGCAGCGCCTCCAGCGCCCGCAGCCGCTCCGCGAAGCGCTTCGGCAGCCGCTGCGTCAGCAGGCAGTCCGTCTTCACCTGTGCGAGGTAGCGCGGCGGCGCGTCCAGGATGCGCCGGGCCTTGGCCACCATGCAGTGCTCAAAGCCCAGGACCGCGTCGTGGATGGGGCGGTAGGTGCCGTTGCTCAGCAGCCTCCTGGCGTAGACGAAGTCCCACACCATGCCCCCCTCGTAGGCGAGAAGTCCGCGCCCGCTCGCTGCTGCTGCTGCGCACGCTGTAGACCACCTCCCTCCGTGCTGCGCGCCCACAGGCCTATCATCGCGTTCACGCTGAGCTTGGCCATGTGCTCCTCGTGGCTCCGCGCGGAGATGCCCAACACAATGTGGTCCCAGCGGCAGACGCCCAGGTCCAGCATCGCGGCCAGCGAAACCTTCGGGCACCAGCCGGGCCCCACGTACGGCAACAGATTCAGGCAGGACTGCCTTGCGTCGCAGCAGCCCTCCACAAAGCCCAGGTCCGGCAGCACGCCGTCCACGGGCTCAACGCCGTCCGCCGGGCACAGGATGGGCAGGGGGAAGGGGGCGTTGGCCAGCCCGTTGCGCCTGCAGCGCACCACGTCCACGCCGACGTACAGAGCGTCTCTATTGCACGCCTGCGCCTCAAAAACCAGAGGAGGCAGCTTGGGGCTCCGGGCGTACTCCATGACTCCGGGGGCCACGCGGCTCTCCAGGCTGGCGCGCTCTTTCTCAGCGTCTTCTCGCTGTGGCAGTCGCCGCACAGCGCCTGCAGGGTTTGCACGCTGCCCGCAAAGGCCTGCCTCACCGGCACCACGTGGTCCAGCTCGCAGGTGCCGGCCGTCAGCCCGCAGCCGCACAGCGCGCACTTGCCGTCCTGCGCGGCCAGGGTCTTCTGCCTCTCCGCCGCGCCGGGCACTTTTCGTTTTGCCTTGAGCAGCTTCAGGAAGATCTCGTGCGCCAAGCCGGCCAGGCGCTGGCCCCGGTACTCCTGGTGCACCTCGTGCTCCTCCGCCAGCTCTCGGATCCCCGCCTCAGCCTCAGCCCGCAGTACTGCGCCGGGCTGCTGATGGCCACCTTGGGGCTCTCGCCGCGCCTCCCGCAGGTCCTCGCACCAGAACAGCCCCGGCTGCACGTCCGCGGCGTCAAAGCGCCTCCACTCTTGGATGGGCGGCAGGGTCTGCCTCGCCTCGCCCCGGTAGAGCACGCGCGCCGCCTGCCGCTCCAGCACCCGCTTCACGGCCCTGTACATGTAGCAGTGCCCGTCGAAGGCCAAAAAACAACCGGTGCGGTGCTCCTTCAGCGCCGGGTCGTAGCTGTCCACGAGGTCGCCCTGCGAGCTCAGCACGCGCATGGGGGCGTTGCGCCACACGCAGAACTCTCGCACCTCCTCTGCGGAGATGCCGAGGCGCCTCCAGTCGTGGCGCAGCATGGCGTCAAAGTCGGCGCACACCTCCTCCACGCTCAGCTGCAGCAGCTCGGCCAGCTGCCGGGGCACGCAGAGCGGCTTGTCCTCGAAGGCCGTCTGCAGCACGTCCTCCTCGCAGGGCAGCTGGAAGCTCACGCTCCTCAGGCCCCTCATGCGCTGGCGCAGGAGCGTCTCCACCTCGGTCCTGGAGTTCCGATATTGCGTGCTCTGGGTGCTGACCACCCAGTGCCCCTCAGGGTCGAGGAAGCAGGTCTCGTCCGAGAGCTGCAGGATGGGGCCGCCCGGGTCCAGCGAGGCCTCCACCTGCTGCCTGACCCGCTGCGCCACCTGCTCCTCCGTGAGGTGGGCCGGGTGCCTCGTGGCCCCGCCCAGCTCGTTCACCGGCAGCCAGTCCCTGCGCTCGTAGCCCGCGCCGGCGTTCCGCCCGCTGCGCCGCCTGCCCGGATGATCACCGGCACGTGGACCAGGTACTCGTAGTACTTGTCGCGGAAGAAGCCCTTGCCCAGCTTGGTCAGCCGGTGCTCTCCGCCCTGCAGGGAGCGCACGAGCTTCTTCTGCCCGTTGCGCAGCAGGATGTAGTCGTTGGGCCCCTCGCGGACGAGGGGCTGGTTGTAGTCGAAGTCCTTGCTGGGAGGCCGCAGGCCCAGGTGGGAGTAGTAGTGCTGGCCCGCACGGGTCAGCTGCCCGTCCGCGCGCGAGAGCAGCGCGTAGGCCCCCGGGTCGCGCCGCAGGTTCAGCACGACGGCACCATCCGCCCCCGTGCGAGCCCGGGCGCCGCCGTCCGCGGCCTCCGTGATCTGCTGTCGTTGTCTCGCCCAACTTGCCATTCTTTTTTTACGGGGCCAGTTTTTTTTGCTCGGCCGCGCATTCTCCCCGGGTATACTTGCCCGTAGCTTTTTTACACGGTTTTGGACATGCTCTGCCAAGGGGGGCAGCTTCCGGGGTGCGTTCAAACGGGTTATGCCCTCAGAGCGTTTTCGCGGCGGGCGGGCTGGCGCCTGTAGGGTTTAAACACAGCTGGCTTTCAACAAGCCACTATTTGCTCGAGAAGCATAAGCTCTGCGATGGCGACTCTCTCCGAGTGCGAGCGCGAGGCGCGCGAGGCGGCAGCGAACCTGGTGCTGTCTACCGTCCTTCCGCACTCCGTGAGAATGGGGACTCGCGTGCTCGAGACCCTGGACAACATGCGGGAGATACTGTCCTACGACAGCATCGGCTGCAAGCAGGCTCTGCCCATCTTTGAAGAACTCGTCAACGCCGGCCAGGAGCCCGTGGGTGAAGACTACCCGCCGACGGCAGGCTCTCGCAGTCCAGCGGGCCCGCGGAGGCCGCCCCGGTGATGGTCAGCGTGGCGCCCGTGAGCGCCCCGGTGTCTGCGAAGCTCGAGAGTGCTGCCCGTGATTCCTGTGGCGGAGCTCAGCAGGCCCACGCTGGCCGCGCCGGTGATGCTCAGCGAGCGTGGCCCCGGCGACAGTGCCTGTGGGCCCCGGCGACAGTGCCTGTGGCTGTGAGCGCTGCGCAGGAGACTGCGCCCGAGGCGTCCACGCCCGTCGTGAAAACGTCGGTGCAGTTCACGTCGTTGCACAGCAGCTGGTCGCAGCCCACGTTCCCGTCCAGCGTGGCCGAGCCCGTGAGGGCCAGCGAGTCCGCCAGCAGGTCCGTTACTGAGACAGACTCTCCCTCGAAGGCATGCTGTACAGGTCCAGCGTGCCCGCCGACTGCTGCACCAGCCCGGGGATAGACCCGCCGAAGGCTCCGAAGTGCAGCTTCGCGATTCCGCTCGGCGGCACCGAGAAGTGCAGGCGCGCCCCTGCGCGGGCGTGCCGAGGAAGGTGCCGGTGACGCCCACGTAGTCGTTGTCGGCCGCGCTGACGTACATCACTAAGTTGGAGGCCGTGCCCAGCCTGTACCGGCAGCCGAAGGAGTAGCGTCTCCCCGGCGTCAGCGGTGCGCACAATGTTCCAGGCGAAGGCGCTCAGGGTCATGGCGTAGCCCTCCAGCTGGAAGCCTCCCACTGTGAAGCTGGCCGAGGCCACGGAGCTCTGGCTGTTGCACCGCACCAGAAAATTTCCTAGCGTGGTGAGCGTGGGCTCCAGCAGCACCTCTCCCAGGGTGGCCAGCGTGACGTCGTCGGCCCCTCCGTCGAGGAACTCGTGCTTCAGCAGCAGTGCCGCCGCTCCTCCGCCGTGTTGCCGGTCTCCAGGGTTGCGTCCAGAATCTGGAGGCCGTAGACGTCCACCGTTCCTGCCGTCGCCTGGCGCCTGGAAGTGCGCCCCGAAGTGCAGCTTCGCCACCCCGTTCGGAGCCACTGTGAAGTACATCTTGGCCGTGCTCCAGGCGCCCTGGTCGCCCACGAAGCTGCCGTACAATGGGTCGTAGACGTTGTCGGCCTCTGACATGTACACCATGAAGTTGGAGGCCGCGCCGAGCCGGTACCGGCAGGCGAAGAGGAGCTCTCGGCCCGGGGTCAAGTTGTAGGTGCGCACAATGTTCCACGGGTTCGCCGCCAGGGTCAGGGTGTAGCCGTCCACACTTACTCCCGCGGTGTGCGTGGCCAGGACCACGCTGCAGCCGCTGCTGGGGCGAACCGTCCAGTTTGACAGTGAGACGTCCGTGGGGCCCAGGATCTGCTCTCCTATAGCGGCCACCACCTCGTCGGCCCCTCCGTCACGCACCTATTTGCAGGGCCGAGGCCGCCTCCGTGACTCCGAGCTTGCCCGCAAGGAGGCCGTCTACTTGTGCGATGGTGTAGTAGCTGAGCAGCGCGGCTGCGATGCTCGAGGCCGTTGCCGTGTCCTGGTCTGCGGCTGAGCGGTACGCCACCAGCGCCGAGGTGATTTGGTTGGTTGTGAAGACGTCCTGGTCCGGGCCCGTCCTGTAGGCCAGCAGCGCGCCCGTGATGGCCGCCTGCGTCTGCGTGTCCTGCGCCGCGCGTGTGCGGTAGTCTCCCAACAGGGCGTCCACTTGCGAGGAGGTGTAGTAGGCCAGCAGCGCGGCTGTGATGGCGCTGGTCGTCTCCGCGTCCTGCGCTGCCCCTGTGCGGTAGTCTCCCAACAGAGTCCACTTGTGAGGAGGTGTAGTAGGCCAGCAAGGCTGCTGTTATAGCAGCGTCAGTGCCCGCCGTGGAGTAGCAGTCTGCCGTGATGCTCAGCGTGTCGTCGCCGTTGGCCAGCGCAGCAGAGAGAGGAGCCTCCAGATGCAGGTTGCGAACGACGTTGCTTCCGCGAAGGAGCTCCCAAGTTGTGAAGCCCGCCCAGTCCGGCGCGTTAACAACTCCGCCTCCGGGAAGCTGCAGGGCGGCGAGCTCCGCGAGGATTGCGTCGAGGGCGCTCTGGAGCGCGGTCTCGCTGGCGGAGAGCGCGGCGTTCGTGGCGTTTGAGGCCAGCAGCGTCGCGTCGGCCTTGGAGGCCTGGAGCGCCGTGATGCTGGCGTCCCGGCTAGCAAGCTGCGCTGCGACGAAGGCCTCGGTGGCGAGACCCAGCAGGGCATTTGCTATCTTGGTGTCTACCTCCAGCGGAGTGTCCAGTCCGTCCACCGTGGAGAGCAGGGCGGCCAGCGCGCTGGCGTCCGCCTTGCCGAGGAGGGCGGCGTCCAGGGCTGCCGTGGTGACGGCGCCCAGGAGAGCGGCCGAGATCTTCGAGTCCGAGGAAGTGTCCACGGCCGACTGCAGGGCGTACGCTGTCAGGGCGCTGGCGTCCGCCTTGGAGGCCTGCAGCCCCGAGCTGCGGCGGTGACGGCCCCCAGGAGAGCGTTGGCCACCTTGGTGTCGACCTCCAGCGGCGTGATCCTCGCCGCTATGTCTAGGGAGTGCTGGTCCACCACCTTCTTGAGACCGAAGTTGGCGCCCACCGTGGCCAGCGTGGCGTTGTTGGCCGAGGCGATGGAGCCGTTCATGGCCGCCGTGGTGCTGTAGTTGGACAGCTTCAGGTCCACGCCGTCCGGGGCGCTCTTTGTAGCCACCACGCCCTCCAGCACGTCGAAGGCCGACTGGTCTGCCTTGTTGGGTGGTCAGCGAGCTCTGCAGCGCGGCGATGCTGCTTCCGTGCGCGGCCACCTGGCCGTCCGTGGTGGCCAGGGCCGCCGCCGTGGCCAGGAGCGCAATTGCCGGCGCCAGCGCGCTGCTGTCCAGCTTTGAGGCCAGCTCTGCGGTGACTCTGTCGTCCAGGGACTGGATGGCTGCCGCGTTGTTGCCGGAGGCTGCCGTGTTCACCGCCAGGTCCGTTACTTGAGCGCAAGGCGTCAGAGCCAGGGCCAGCTGCCCTGCGGTGACGTGCGTGCCGTCAGTCACCTCTCCGTTGTCCAGGACCTCCGGGATGTTGCCCGTGACAGGTCCTTCAAACATGTTTACATATGTTTTCGCCGCCTTAGTCCAGTAGTCGGCCAAGGAGCTAAGCGCTTGTTGGTACGTCAAACGTACCTCACAGGTCCTTCGTGGCATTCCGGCCGTTCGGAGAAGTTTCCTTGTCCTCGTGATTCGGGGGTATTGTGTTTGACACACTACCCCCTCACAGGCGTCACCGCTTGTTGGTGCGTCAAACGCACCAACCCCTCTTCGGCACAAGTTTCCGCAAGTACGTGTCACAGTCCGTGGGTGACCTTGAAAGCGAGGCCCGCACCAGGCCCGCACCAGGCCCGCACCAGGTTTTTTTCGGATGTGACTCAATTTAGTTTGATTTGACCGATGGCGCCGGTCAGTCGCGGGACCTGCGCACGACGGCCGAAATTTTCGGTAAACTGTCGAAAATTTCGACAGCTCGAAAAGCACAAGTGGCACTTGTGTTTTTCGAAGTGGGTTCGTTTCAATGCGTTCCAGGCGAGAGGTGCGGCAGGTGGCTGGCTTCTATGCCGGGCAGGTTCGCCGAAACTTTAGACAGTGGTCCACAGGACAACTGGAAAAAAAAATTCCTGGGAAGAATTCTGACGCGGGCTCCGATGCCGGGCAGGTGGCGGTGCGTTCATCCTGCTAGCCTCCGGTGGTCTCTGCCGCGGCGGGCGGGCTGGCGCCTGTGGGTTTTAAACACAGCTGCCTCTACTCTCATCTTGAGACCATGGCCTCTCCGTCGCGCCCGCAAGCCTGTATGGTTTCGCATCAAGACCTGCTCGAGATGTGGGAGGCCGACGTTGCTGTCTGGGACTGCTGGTTCACACACCAGAAAAGGCTGTACGACGCCCAGAGCCAGGAGCCCGATGAGATGCGCCGGCTGCACCTCGCAAACCAGCAGTGGGTGCAAGAAGAGGAAGAGCGACGAGAGGAGGAGTCGCAGCGCAAGCGCCGGCGCACAGATGCCGGGATGGCAGAACACGTGGCGCGGACCAACGCAGCGTGGCTCAAAGACATGATTGACGCCCTCCAGCGTCTGCTCAAAGTCCAGACCGACGGCATTCAGGGGGTGCTCAAAATCCAGACCGACGCCGCCTTGAGCCGGTTCGCGAGCGCAACCGACGTTCTCCGTGAGTGGCTCCCAGACGAAACCGACGTCCGTGGTGATCAGCTCTTGACCGACACCATCAACCTCGAGGCGCGGCTCAAATTCAAAACCGACGCCCTGCATGAGTGGCTCGCAGTCGAAACCGACGCCCTCTATGACCGCATCGTAGGCGAAGAAGTCATCACCTTTTATGAGCAGCTCAAAATCGAAACCAACCGCCTGCGTGAGCAGATTAACATCGATGTCGGTCGCCTCGATGAGATGACCCAATTCGACGTCGACGCCCACTGCGAGCGGCTTGTGAGCAGAATCGACGCCCTTCAGGGGCTCCGGTGGGGCCAAACGGGAACGCCGGTCTGAGTTGCTTCGGAGCAATCCTGTTGTGAGCCCCGCACGCAGGGGCTGTGAGCTTCCAGCCCTGGAGAAGGGTCTCGGCCGAGAAGGTCCGGCAGTTCTGCGTCTGGCGCAACGCCCATGCGGTTTCTGAGCTCGCAGGGCAACGTGGGACAGCTACGACCCTGACGAAGAGACACCAACCGTGTCGTGTGCTTCCTGTGCTTCAACGGCACAAGGTCTTTCTAATTTCTGAAGGCCAAGCGGAGCGCCTCGAGCTGGACCACATTGTGCAGCTCTTTGCAGACAGCGGCTGCAGCGCTCTGCCACCCTACGTGCGCAGTCCGAAGCTGCCGCCGCTGGTCTTCGAGGCCAGGGGAGCCACAAGAAGCCCTACGTGGGTGTGGACGTTGTGCGCCGACCATCCGTGGAGCCCGTGGAGCCGGGGCGGCTGCCGGACTTGGGCTACGTGGAGGGGTGCCGCGACGCGCGCCAGGCCGCGCTGCACGTTGGATCACATCCCGCTGGGCACATGCGCGCGGACACGTGGGCCCCGGACGTGCCGGGCGAGGAGCACATGGCCAAGCTCTTGGTGAACGCGATGACACCGTGCGCAGCAGCAGCTGCCAGCTGACGCGCCAACACAAAGCTTCTACCAGGCCTGCTAAGCAACGGAACGTATCGCCCCTTCAAGAGAACCGCATGGTGGCCAAGGCCCGGCGGCTGCTGGCGGCGGTCAGACGGCCTCTGGGTGCGCGGTACGTCCGCAACGGGAGCGTGCAAAAACTTGATTGGCTCATGGTTGAGGAGATCCGCTCACCAGCTGACCCCGACGTGAAGTTCCTGCTGCTTGGCGACTGCCCGCGGTGGACTCCTGGGCCGGGCAGCCCATCAGCGCCCCGCTGGAGCATAGCCAGCTGTGCTGGACCTTGCAGGCGCACCGGGTTCTGCGCAGAGCAATGCGTCTTCGACGTGCACCGCCTTGCCCTGCTTACAGACGATCTTGCGCGAAGGTACGTCTTCGGTGCCCGGGCGGTGAAACAGGGAGCGCTCGTTCCTCCACCTGCGCCACCGCCGCAGCCTGCCTCTCCGCCTCCATACGCGGCAGCAATGGCTTACACTCCTCCACCGAAAGACGGGTGTGCTGGTGCCGCAGCCTGGTCAGCGCCTCCGGCTCTCTTGCCGGCTCTTTGGCAGCCTCTGGAGCAGTTCCGTCTTGACCTGCTTCACGTGCCCGAGCCCGGCTCACCAAAAACATGCGCTCCGACCCCATCTTCGATTTTGTAAAGTGGGCGAGCCCGACGCGCCCGCGCTGGATGATAACTATCATCGTAGCATCCTCTGCATTGCCAATGCTGTCTAACGTTACTTTTAGAAATGCATATAAGAACAAGAAAGAGATGATGATGACCATCAGGAAGGCCAAGGCGCGGGCCGCGAACTCTTCTCCGCCAAGCCAGGATGGCCCTGGTCATCAGCCACGCGCGGCGGGTGGCCGTGAACGCGGCAGCCAACCTCTTAGTATTGGAAACGGGTGTGGAAATTGCTCGAGCGCAGAACATGCTGGTGTGGCCGGGCTCGGCTGATCGGGGGCGGATTCCAGGGCGTCTTTGTGGCCGTCACAGAGGTGGAGCCCGAGCACTTAGGCTGGACAACGGGCTGCGGCTGAAGCAGCAGGAGCTGCTGCGCGCACAAGGCTCAGCCACGCCGTCACCTACGCCAGCTGCCAGGGTTTGACTCTGCAAGGCCGCGTCAGTGGACCGGGCTCCGTCCACCTGTCTCTGCGCCACCTGCACGTGGGCGCGTCGCGGGCGACCAGCTCCGACCTGCTTGAGGTGGCGCGACGAGGCCCGCCCAAATTTTTTTTAATTTCTGAATTGAAGAAGACATGCGATTCCACGAGCTTACAAGTGGGCGCTTGTATTTGGATCTCACGTTAAGCCGTCTTCACCTTCTTCTCTGGGTTCAGGAATTAAATAGAGGAGATGAACGGGCAGCAGGGCGCTTCGACAGCGTCCAGGGTGAGGTGCCGGACCTCGAAGAGCACGCCAAACTGGCGGCCCATCAGCCAGACCTGCCGCCTCGAAAATTTGTCTATATGGACAAATTGAGAAATATTAATAATTTAATATTATTAATTTGATATTTTTAATATTATTAATTTGATATTTTTAATATTATTAATATTAATTTTTAGGGGTTTATTTAGTTATCTAATTGAAAGAGAATGCTAAAAGAAATGGGAACGCCGTGAAAATCAATTAATTCGTTTCTTGAAGTTGTTATTCTAAAGTGTAGTCTCTTAATATTTTTACCGCCTACATCAATAAAATCTGCATATATGGGCGCTGTAAAATCTGTTATAACTCCCCCGAGTTGTTGATTAATTTGAACTTTTTTAATTACTGAACTGCTGAAATTATTAGGCGCCGAATATTTATAATCGCTTAATTGAGGACAATTTATGTATATATTCTGAAAAGGAACTAAATTAAAGTATCCACTTAACCAAGATGACGCAGGATCATAGTCAATATAATTACTTAATAAATAATTAATAGATTTTGGTCTTAAATTGTCATATTCAAACTGTCCTCTGTTCCATTCGCCATTTACATAAGTTTCTAATTCTTCATCTGTAGGTATTTTGATTTTGTAAGTTAGGGTGTCATTTAATTTAAGTTCCATTTTGCGTTCGCTTTGTCCATATACTGTTAAGAATAAGTCAGGCACAATATCATTAAATGCCGTGTTTAATTCCGTTTGTATTTTGTATGATAATTGATTAGCATAATAAATTTCACCGGATACATCAACGGCAGTGCTTCTCAATAAGACATTGGAACTATTATACAACATAATATAGAAGCGTTCGTAAAACCCTTTCTCTGTTGTATAAAACGGTGTGCTGAATGAACACTCTGTTACGAACATTTTTGTTCTTGGTGGAATTTCAAAGTTTTGGTCAAGTTCTATAACAAAATCGCTGGTAGAATTACTTTCTTGCAATCTGTAGGCACTATCAACATAGATTTTTTATATGTTAACCTATCACTCATAAATATAATATACAATAGAAATTATAATATAATTATTATTGATAATTACTTTGAAATTATTGTTATTAATAGATAATTTAAAAAATATCTATTAATAATATATGATTGGACGACAATTATTATTAGGTGCTATAGAAGGCAGGACGCCGACGCAAATGATGGCAGGTGTAGCAAGTGATAAGGCATATACTGCAGGTAAGGATTTAATAGAAGATGTATTTTTTAACCATAAAAAGAAATTGGAAGACAAAATAGGAGGTTTCAATAAACATTTTGATAAGCAAATAACGAAACATAAAACACGATATGCTGAAGAAATTAATGTTCAAAATAAAAATAAAATTGATGATGTTAGAGGGTTAGACGCTGCGTATTCAAATGTAAATGGAACAACAAGAATAGGAAATACTTTATATATTGGTGGCACTGGTGCTAAAACGGGACTAAATCACAAAGTCAATGATGTTATTGCAGATTTGTTTTTTATTCCTACTCACAATATTCAATTAAGCGAAAGGTATAGGGATGCAATGGAAGAATTAAGGAAAAATCCAGATGTTACTAGAATTGTGTCCCATTCCCTCGGCTCGGCTGTTGCACAAGAAATCAACAACAGACACGGCAACAAATATGCTACTACTGTTTATTCATCACCTTTTGTATCAGGGATTAATCAACAGAAAAACCCGCGATACCTAAGATTTAAAAACAAGAATGACCCTATAGCAATATTAGATGATGCCGCGATTACTGCTGATATCGGTTCATTAGATGTGCTAGAAAACCACGGTTATCAAAATTGGAAAGGAAACGGACTCACAAGTATAAATCCTACTACCAATATAGACACAGGATTCAACCCGAATGATAATTCGGGTTAAATGCTTCGCGCTTCAATCCTAATTCAACACCAGAACAATAAATAAATATATATATATAACTTCTATATGAGTATTGATGCTGAGAAATGGGACAATGATGTTGAATATGCTTATGAAAGATTGATAGAGCGAGAGAAAGAGAAAGAATACAAAATATCAAATAGTAAATACGAATGTCATTGTGGCAAGGAAGTGTTAAATAAAGATAAGGAAGAGCACGAAAGCAATGATTTAAATCATTTATACTACAGAAAAGGTAATATTGAAGGACTTATAATAGGCATGTATAGTGAAATTATTAATTATGAAAATGATTACTTAAAATTACATCCAGAAAATAACAAAATACATTATACAGATTATAGTAGAGTTGATTATACCGACTTTTTAAAAGAACAAGAAGAAAAGAAAATTCCATTAGATGAAGATGATTTAAGTTATTTGTATAAGTATAGAGACGAATTAGAAGATTGTATAAAGCGTGTAAATGAACTAACATTATCTCAATAATATTAATAATGTATAGAAACAAAGACAAACAAAACAAAATTCCATTAGAGAAGAAACTGACAAAAGAACCGTCAAAATACGATAAACAATATAAGAATTTAGATTATGATACTATAAAAGATATAGTTGATACAAAAAACAATTATTTAATAAATACTATAAAAAATACAACTTCAAATAATTCTACTACAATGCTTCCACATAAGAAAAATATAAAAATAAAAAAATAAAATCTAAGTTTATCATATATAAGTAATGGATAATATAATCGCCGAATCAGAAACTACAATGATTAACTCGCTAAATTTTGGACTTCCAGAAACAGCACAATACATCACAGACAGAAGACACGTTAATTATTTTCCATCAGGTAGCAATGTCTATAATCCAAATGCAGGAAACAAAAATATTAGATTTCATATAACAGGTGAAGACAACACATATATTGATTTATCAAGTATTCGTTTATTTGCCAATCTTCAAAACACCGACGGAACACGAAGTCATTTTTTACGACCGTTAGGTAATTTATCATCCTTCTTCAGTCGTTACAGATGCACTGTTGGAGGTCAGCAAGTTCAGGATAGTATTGAATATAATAGACATTGCGAATTGTATAATTCTTTTAAAAGTCAAGATGCCAGAGATATGGACGATTTAGAGGGGGGCGCCAATCCTCGTTGGGATGATGACTGGCGACACACATATGCTACTGGATTGGCAGAATTCATTGATGTCAATACACGAACCGATCCCACTGCCGACCCTGAGGCAGTTGCAGTTTCAACTACAAAAGACCATAACAATTGGGGAGACTTAACATCGCGATATACTCGCCATTCAGTAGCAGGAATTCCCGGCGCTAATGGTTATATGAGATTAGGACATAAACCAGTATGCGGACTGTTAGAAAGCAATTATTATTTACCTCTTCGTTATGCTCCACTTGAACTGGAATTTACAATTGTATCAGATGAACATATACCAGTAGTTACGCCTTTTAAAATGATGCCAAAGGTTATTATTTCACAACTGGAGACACCAGCACCTCGTGGGAATTAAATAATGTAATCCTACGAGCAGAGGTAATACAATTGGACAACACGGTCAACAATAATATAGTGAAACATTTGTTAGAAGGTCAAAGTTTGAATTTAGTATTTCCAATGTATCACACTATGACGCAATCATTCAACGCGGCAGGGACTGAAATTAATATGAATATTGTTAAATCCGCTTCTAAATTAAATGGTTGCTTCATTACATTGTATCGCACACCAAGAGCAGGTGTAGATGCTGATAATAATAATTACTACAGACACGATAATTATATTTACAAGCGATGGAATTACTTTTACAATCCTATGATTAATTCTCGTATTTTTGATGGTGCTGACCCTGATGGTGCTGGGCGCGAGCGTTTCCAAGGTAAAGGTTTTCAAGATAAAGATTTAAATTTAACGTGGCAATTACAAATTAATAATAAGAAATATCCAGAGTTTGAATGTCAATCAATGGCAGAAACTGCATATTATTTAAGACGAACATTACACTATTTGAACCCTGACCAAGATGCCTTTAGCATTTCCTACAAGCGCTACAGAGAAGACAAGTTCGTTATTGGTATATCGTTTGAGAAAATGGCAGATACTAATTTTACTGGACAGAACACTAAAATGGGTGGCTTACTCGTTTTTAAATTGAAAGGAAGTAACAGAGCACTGACAACTGATGAAGATGTGCGAGAATTATTTGTACATATGATTTCGGAGTCTGTTCTGGAATTGAGGGAAAGTGGATCTGTGCTCTATGACTAAAATTAAAATCTATGATAAATATATAATGTATAAATTTCATAAACGAAATAATTTAAAAAATAAAGGTAAAGTATTTTTACAATCCTCACAAATTAAATATAGTCCATTTGATCTAAAAGATAACGAGTATCTAAAACACCTACATGAACAAATGAAATTAAGAAACTCACAAGAAGCATCGGTAGCATTTAGAAAACACATTCAAGAAGGACACGCCAGAGCAAATTATCAAAATGAATTAGACAGATTAACAATGGAACTACGCCGACCAAATCTACCACATTCAACAAAGGAGCATTTAAAAAAACGGATCGATGAGTTGGACAAATTAACATTTACTTAAAATATATTGATATAGTATGACTTTATACAATAACATCTTATTATTAATAATATTTTTCACAAAAATATTATTAACAATATTTTCTAATTAATATTATATCAATATGGCAACTACAGCAAGTTTAGAACTGATAAACCCATATGCAA
>CAUJNA010003624.1:0-125000 GCA_963377175.1 Effrenium voratum
AAAATGGTACGCCCTTCTGGACATCCACAGACCTACAAAACGCCTCCACACAGCTTCAAGCCTTTCCGGTCTTCAAACTCTCAGGTGAAACCGCGTCCCTCGTGTTTCGCTCGCCGGTGAGGTGAGATTGGGAAACACGAAGGGCTTAAAATCGTAGTCCGAAGCACCAACGAAGGGATGGTTGGCACCTCCCCAGAAAGGGTACTTACAAAAAAAAAAGATACCCATGTAAAACCAAAAAAAGAAACAGGGAAAGAAAGGCTACCCATGTTTGTTGCTCGTTGGCTTCAGCCACAGGGAAGCCTGAAAAAGTGGCCTCCTGCATTCCCTCCAGGGACCTTTGCAAGGTAAAGATTTGACATTTGAACTAAAATGTGTCTTTTTTATGCAAACTTTATCAAACGAACGGCCACTTCCAGGACTGTCTCCAAAATGTTGCTTCTGGAGCTCCAAATGGCCAGTTCTCTACATTTGTCAAAATGGCTAGGACTCCAATGGTTGCTCACTTAAGCCAGACGGATAAGCTGTGGCTGAAGATCCTGGGGACCAAAAGGAAAACGAAAACCGGCCGGCTTTGGAGGTAAAAGCCTTTTATGGGACGGAGCAGACGTAAGAACCAACCCATCTATGGCCCTCGCAAATCCGTTTTCTTCTTCCTGCGTTTTGAGGGCGCGGCGAGATAGATCCGCAGATGCGTCTCAGCCACATACCTCGCCGCGAGTTCGCTGGTGGCGCTGGTTCAAAGCCACGGAGCCGCACATCTTCGATGAGGTCTAGTTGCCCGCGAGAAAGAATCTCTCAGTTGGTGGTTTGGAGCCGAGTGGCTTAGTGGTTTAGGAGGGGTTGCCCATTTACCCTCTGCAAGAGCCTGGGGGTGAATTCCCAAACCCAATCCAACCCACCAATTAGGGGGGACCAGAAAGAAAGAAACCCTGAAAACGGTTGGGTTCACCCCCAACACTTGGGCAATGGTTCTGGGAATTTCAACCTAATGGGTCATCACCAGAGCCACCCCCAAGTGGTAGCTTGAAGGGAAACCACCAATTGGCCAAATCGTACCCCCAGTGAACATCCCAATCCCCACTAAAATCCCGACTAAAATTGGTGGTGCATTTACCTACCCCAAAATGGGATCCCATCGGTTTTGCCCCACAGCCAATTCGAGTTTCTGACGTTCACCCCGCCGAAACAGTTAAAATGACCCCTGTTTCTGGGCTCAGATCGAGGTTCGGATCGCAGGATCCTTTGACCCGTCTCTCAAAGAAACCGCTGCGGACGCCAAAACATCCCAGCCATTGGTATTGAGAGAGGTTTCCCTTCAAAGTAACCTATGAAGGTTGCCCGGAAAGGAAAAACAAAGTGCCTACTTGGAACTCTGATCAACCTCGGGAACGGACCCCTCCAACTAGCAAGGCATTGCAAAACAAAAACATTGGCTGTCCGGACGGTGATAGAAGTTTTACTTAGGTTTATAGGCTGTACTGGAGGAAGAAAAAAAAACGGCCCTAAGAAAACCAACCTCGCGGCCCAAAACGACCAGGGCCCAAGGGACTCACAAAAACAAATGTCACCGTGGTCCAAGACATGATCTCGCTCCCAAGCCCGTCTTTTTGTCTACACCCCTTTTTCAGGGCTGGTCCGAAAAAGTGGCGCTCCGTTCCAACTGATTCTCCTGAATTACATGTTGAAATGGAAAAAACTACCACGAAACCAACCTCAGGAGTCGGACGCCAAACAGCATCAAAGCCAAGCAACTGGTCTACGAGTCTACGGCCCAGACACGAGCACGAAACGAACAGCGCGGCACCCGCCGTTCGCCGACCCCCCGTGCCACTCAAACCCCGGGCGAATCGACCACACGAGAAAGACGAGCACACGAACGTCTCGTCGAGTCGACTCTCGACTCAGCGCCCGACCAAACCCCGGACCATCCGCAGCAGATGAAGGGCAGACCCGCCAAAGCGCAGAAGAGACTGAAGGCCTCCATCGAGTCGAAATGACTGGGAAGGCTGACCCCATATGGGTGTGGGTCAAAATGAAACCACCAGGGGACCGCAGGTTTTAGTCCTTGGCTCCATTTACCCATTTACCAGGGTTTCATTTTGGGTACCCTATTTTTGACCCACAACCATATGGCCATGGGTCAAAAGCCAAATCGAAGCCGCAGTGAACATCCCAATCCCCACTAAAATCACGATTAAAATGGGTGGTGCACCTACCCCAAAATGGTAGCCATATTACTCTACCAACCAGCTTAGTTTCCTAAGGGGGTGGTTTTCCGATTCTGGGTGAAGTGTGGCGAATCAGACCACCTTCTTGGACGGGGCCAAAAACCACGTATTCATAAACTGGGGTTGATGAATCTGGGGTCAGCATTGTTAAACAGGTCGTAGTCCTAGAACCGTGCAAAGCAGTATTAAGAAGGCGGATATCGCCACATATTGATGGTTGGGATTGTCCCTTGCTAACCTTCATCTGCCCTGGTTTTTCAATTGTGGCCACTTGCTGACCTGCGAAACATGTGACAGGGTAGCTGAAACCCCCTTAAAGCTTCCTGCAACTTTAGAGACACACCCATATCGCCCTGCGATTTTGGTTCCCTCCCAACATGGAAGCTGACAATCGGAGGGTCGGAGGACCTCCCTGTCCACTCAGGTAGGTTCCGCACCGCTTGTTTTACGCCAGCTAGTTGACTCGTCGCTCAGCTCCTCTCCAAGTGGCTGAAGGCACTTGGAAAACGCGTCTCACATTTTCGCCATTTGATACAACAAAAAGGGCCTCCCAAAAAGACTAACACCCCCATATTAAGAGCGGATTCCCTTGTATCCCAGAAGTGGGGATAAGACCCTTGATCCCACAAACCTGGCTGTTCATATTACAGAAGACCGCGACTCAAGCTCAGCTGCTCCTGCACCTGGCCGCTGTCTCCGCCGTATCCTGAATCACCCCAGGTCACAACAGCCCCAGATGCAAGAATGGCAGCGAAAGCACCCTCAGTTGCTTGGATGTGCTGGACGTTCCTCAGCTGCTCCTGCACCTGGCTGCTGTCTCCGCCCCAGTCTGCATAACCCCAGGTCACAACAGCCCCAGATTCAAGAATGGCAACAAAAGCGCTGGCAGATGCTTGGACCTGCTGGACATTCCTCAGCTGCTCTTGCACCTGGCTGCTGTCTCCGCCTTCTCTTGGAACACCCCAGGTCACAACCGCCCCAGATTCAACAATGGCAGCAAACGCTTCGTCACACGCTTGAATGTGCTGGACATTCCTCAGCTGCTCTTGCACCTGGCTGCTATCTCCGCCGCATTCAGGATGACCCCAGGTCACAACACCCCCAGATTCAAGAATGGCAGCAAACGCACCGCCATTTGCTTGGATGCAATAAACATTCCTCAGTAGCTCTTGCACCTGGCTGCTGTCTCCGCCATATTCAGGATGACCCCAGGTCACAACAGCTCCAGATTCAAGAATTGCAGCAAAAGCAAAGGCAGTTGCTTGGATGTGCTTGACGTTCCGCAGTCGCTCTTGCACTTGGCTGCTGTCTCCACCGAATTCAGGATGACCCCAAGTCACAACAGCCCCGGATGCAAGAATACCAGCAAAAGAAACAAAAGTTGCTTGGATGCGCTGAACGCTCCTCAGCTGCTCTCGCACGTCACTGCTGTCCCCACCAGAGTCTGAATCACCCCAGGTCACAACAGCCCCAGTTTTAAGAATGGCAGCAAAAGCACCCTCGCGGGTTGCTTGGACGTGCTGGACGTCTCTCAGCTGCTCTTGCACCTGGCTGCTGTCCCCGCCACGTTCTGGATCACCCCAGGTCACAACAGTGCCAGATTCAAGAATTGCAGCAAAAGCGCTGCCAGTTGCTTGGATGTGTTGGACGTTCCTCAGCTGCTCTTGCACCTGAGTGCTGTCCCCACCACGTTCTGGATCACCCCAGGTCACAACCTTGCCTCCGTGGCCATGCCAAGCGAACGCCCTGAAGGTAGAAGCCAGTTGGCCCAGCTGCACAACCGCAGCCCCCACGTCCCCATCTCGCAACCCAGCCTCACTTAGTGTGGCCGTCAAATCGAGCTGCTGGCCTTTTGCAGTGAGCTTCAAGCGGCGCTGAAAATGCTGCTGCGCTGTAGCCTTTAGCTCGTGGACGTGCGTCGCCGGCGAGACTTCTAGAGAGCAACTATCTCCACTTGGCAAGCAAACATCCAACTTCATGGCGGAAGTGTCTTCTAATATTCAAGCTGCCAAACAAGAGCCCGAAAGGCTTTTGCGTAAAAGCGTCCCAACCGCTTGTAAATTTGCAGCACCGCAGGACCCTCTCAGCTGAGCCGGGAATGTCCTCTGAGCAGAGGGCCGAGACTCACAAAAGTTGGATTCGGCGCCCAATCTGTTGACGGGTACAAGGGGCTGTGGGTAGTTGCGAGTTCCCGTTTCGGGTTCCTTAGGGTTTAGGCTTCGTTGGGGGTAGGGAATTCCCCCGTCAACGACCCTCAAGGATTCCATAAAGGAGGAGAATGGCTTCCTTGGGTGAGTTGTATTTTTTTCGAGTGAGGGACCCAAGGCCACACTTTTAAATCTACAGCAATCTGGGCAAAAACTCGCCGGGGGGGGGGGGTCGAAGCTACAGAACCATATCGCAAGGAACAATCCAACTATCCCAAACGCAAACTTGGCCAGTCACCATCCCTTCAAAACCATATCTTCCGCAACCATGAACCCTTGTAATCTAGGATTGCTAGCTATTTCAATGCTAACTCCTCACCGAAGCATGCTCCATTCGGGTGTTAGGGCTGCTCAATCATTGTATGAGCACGTAAAGCTCCGGTATAAACCCCTAGTTCATTGGTGGAAACCGATATCGGAACCGAATGGGCCCAATACAAAAACTGCAATTATGTGTATGTGGTGTATGTATCTATATATATATATATGTAAATAAATACTGACAGCCTGACAGCTTACCCCTAGTATCACGACCACATTTGGTTTTGAAGTACCCACAACCCCCCATTATCAGGCATCCCGTAGTTGGTGGTTTGGAATGGTGGTTTGGGGCTTTGAACCCTTGCTTCTTGTGCAGGTCAAAGGGGAAACCCCCGAACACCAACCACTGATTCGGCTCCAAACCAGCTAGAGGGAAGCCGATGTTCTGCCGTTCGGCATGTGTAAAAGAAAAAGTACCCCAGATCCCAAAGAATATGCTGTCCGGAAGTTTGCTGAACGGGCCTGGCAGACAAAATGTTCGGTTGGGATAACAGAATCTTCCCCGTTAAAGCAAAGAAAAAGGGGGACCCTCCTGTCCAAGCTGCCATAGAACCTGACCTGTTACCGGTACCCTCAAGAACAAAACACACAAGGTTCAGCCTCTCATTCACCACTTCACCCCACGTGCCCCTCATTGTCGTCCTTGTGATTGTCTTCGTTTCCAAACGGTGCTAAAAGAGACGGTAGGTCCACCTTTGCCTCGAGGCCGAAGTTTCACGAAGCCAACTTAAGAAGCCCGGAAAGGCCTCTGAGGAGGGTGTCGTCTGTGCAAACCTCGGAGCTCAGGTTGTCCAGAGCCCTAGGCAAAGGGGTGGTCAAGATTGTGGACTGCAAAAGGGGTCATGACACCAAGCCTGAACTGAAGTTTCTGGCAAGCCTGAACTGAAGCTTCAGCTAAGATCCTGACGCAAGTCTTGCTCAAACACCAAAGTTTCGTTGAACCCAAGGCAAAAGTGCAGCTTACGGACGACGGAGATTCAGCAACAGAATCTCAGCCCAAACTGTTCTTTATATATATATATATACACGCCCACTGGAATGACCCGGATTTACCAGAAGCTCCAGGTGTGTGTCTTCCCTCCAAACATGATTTCCTCAACCCGGGCTTGCTCCCCAGTCCAACAAAACCACCAGCAGGGTTCCTATGAGAAGTTGAGCCGAAACTTGCTGGCGCGAGTTCTGTAGGGAATGATGAATGGAATGAACCCGATTGCTTTCGTCCCATTAAACCGGAAACCAGTGGGAAGGCTTTCTCGGACTCAGACTCCAAACCGCTCAGGTCTCAGGGCTTCTGGGTTCTCTCTCGGACGTTTGCTGCACCTAAGGGCCCAGCACCTTCTGGCAATGAAAAATGGAATGACCCCAGTTGCTTTGGCCCCCTAAAATAGGAAACCAAACACTTGTAACGGTCGTAAGCTCGTGAGTGTGGAGGGTGGGGATTGCTCGAAGCGAAGTAGTTTTTCCTTTTCTATCACTGGCGGTTACAACTACTTCCTCCGCATCCTAGAGGCTTGGACTCCAAATTCCCATCGGCCCCTTTGGACATTAAGCAAAATCAGACTGGCAATCTGCTCTAGCGAGATACTGGCGGGATCCACTGACGAATGCTGGCGAGCCGCTCCGGCTCGATGCTGGCAGGAACCACCGGCAAGGGATACTCAGCGGGATATGGGCGGGATCCACTGATACTCAGCGGGATACTCGGGATCCACTGGCGAGCTGCTCTGGTGGGAAACTGATCCACTGGCTGACGGGATACTCGGCGGGATCCACTGGCGAGCCGCTCTGGCGGGATCCACTAGCGAGCCGCTCTGGCGGGATACTCGGCGGGATCCACTGGCGAGCCCTCTGGCGAGCAGCTCTGGCGGGATACTCGGCGGGATCCACTGGCGAGCTGCTCTGATACTCGGCGGGATCCACTGGCGAGCTGCTCTGGCGGGATACTGAATGGGGGCGTGGTGTAGAAGCATCGCAAACGCGGATTCCAACATACATTCTAACAACCCCTTCCTGTCGGGTGGGGGGAAGAAAACAAACCTCCGGCGTGGCCCGAAAAAAAGGAAAGAAGAAGAAGACGAAAAAAACGCCGCGTGGGAGGGAAGTTGTTTCTCCTTTGGGCGTCAGACTCCAAACTCCAAACGTCGCCTGAGGCCTCACCGGGGGCCCCGGCACCGGGGCGTCCAAGACGAGGCTGTTGAACACCAGCAACATCTCGTAGACGCAGCTCACCTCATCACCCCCCCCTTCACCCAGGGGGCAAGCCCTACCCAGAGAAAACCAGGGAATTGACCCTCCCCCCCAGCGGGGAGTTACAGAAGAAAATGCAAAAAAAAAAAAAAAAAACGTGAGATGCGGCCATTGAAAATTTGGTGCTTCCCATTTGAATGTCTTGTATTTCCTGCCTCGAGCCTTGGATGCTTTCCATTGGGTTTTGTTTTGCTCTTGTTCAAGAACTCGATGCAAAACTCGCTGGGACTTCCGCAGAAATACGCCCCCAAAGACACCGGTAAAGGTTCTTCTGAGGAAACCTTCTCAGAAGCCGTCGGATTCTCATCGAACCTTTCTGAGTTCGATCTCACAGAGACACCGAGCCTCCAAAGGTGGGAAGCGCCTGTGGTTTGTCTGTGGCCTCTCTTGAAAACCACGCGAAAAATGCCGGTATTGTTTCTTTTGGCCTCTGAAAGCCACCCAAACAAAACGATGTGCGCGCCTTTGCTCTCTTGAACTCCCCAAAAGGGCACTCAAAAACACCGAAGGTTGGCTTCACCGCCTGAAGCCGAGGGTCCCGGGTCCCGGGTCCCGCGCCGACTGGTACAGCAGGATGAGCTGACACGCGCTAAAGCACCCCCCTTGGGCTTTGGGTGTGGCAATCAAAATGAAACAGGGGCAAACCGCAGGTCATGTGTTCCATTTTGGAATTCCGGCTTTTTGAGCAGCTATTTGTCCGAACTGGAGGTGGCCATGGATCAAAATCCAAACCCTAAACAGGTTCTAAAATGGTTGGTGCATCCGCCTACCACAAAATGGTACCATTGGTTTTGGCCCACAGCCATGTGAAGACCCACAGCCATGTGAAGACGGAAGGGTGACACCTTCCCCTTCTGGTTCCAGAGCGAACTGACAGAAACCACATCAAGCCAAGCTAAACCAGCAATTCAGGGCTACCCGAATTCACAAATGTCGGCAATAATTTCAGGTAGGTTGAGGCAAGCCAGCCAACAACTCCAACCTTAACACCAGGATGGCGTTTCCCGATTCTTCCTTTCCAACCACAAGAACCGGTATTAAGTCGAACTCATCCGATTTACCATTGTTCTCCCACGTCCGAGGGTGAGTAAGTATGTTTGGGACGTGTGCCCCATCTCATCTCCTTGGTCAAAGAACGTCTTGGGCTCATAGCAAGGCACTTGAACAGGTTGTCTAAAACCCTGCTTGGATGTGACCAGCCCACCTAGCTAGTAAGCTATAACCGTGAACTTCTGAGTGGGGGAACTGGGGTGATCGTCCCTGATTCATGATTACAGCCAGCTTACGTGGCTTCAGATCCCAAGGATGGCAACCACGGCCAGAGTCAAGGCAACCACCTGGTGACTAGCCCAAGGTGAAAAAAGGCAAAAGGCTTGAGGGAACCAGCCCTACAAACCCCGAAGGTTCAGTTGCCACCATGAAAACAAAGCTGGGGATAATATCACCACCATGGCTCACCTAAACTGTCATCATCTAACTTGGGTAAGTCCATTCTTTTAGTGGGGGCAAGGAACCCTTGCAACACCCCAAGAAGAAATATGTACGTCCAGAGCGGCCTGGATGCCAAAGTCCAGGGAGCAGCCTGAGTCTTCGGCCGAACTGGACAAATGGTTTGTTGAGGCATGGAGGTGAGAAATTCCACTTAAAGGGATACATCCCCTGTGTTACAAGCTTATGTCGATGGGCTATGAGCATCCAAAAGACACCTGGAAATGACCTTGATAAATGTGTTTTTTTTGGGAGTCAGCTAAGAATGGAAGCTGATGCGCCTGTCTCCCTGAGCCTCCCTTTTGGCCAATGCTACAGAAAAAAGACGAAAAGAGGGGCCCCAAAAATTGAGCGCAATGCGCAAAAAGTTAGTTCACTCATACCTCTAGCTGGGCACTTTTCTGGGGACGTTTGGATCCGACATTCTACTGCGTATTCCAAACAAGCGGCTCCCTGGCTCCCTGAAACAAAGGTTGGGAAAATATAACCACCATACTTTAACTTAAGGAGCTTCATCATCCAAATTGGGTGAACTATTCTTTCAAGGGGGGTTGAACCCTAGGACAAATATGCCATATTTTATGTTTTTCCAAACCAGATACCGTTGATGAAAAAAACTGATCCCCAGTCTCCAAAGGCACCCCTCCGTCTTTGGAACTTCTAGTGTCCTAAGGACGCAAGGTTTGTTTGGGAACCAAACTTACTTCATGCTCTTGCTCAGTTTCCGTTTCTGGAAGGCACACACTTGTGGTTTCTCTTCAATATCCTATCGGCGGAGACATACGACGCCGCTGGAAATCCCTTTATTTGGCAGTTTGAATCACATTTTTGTTCGAGATTCTGACTTCCGGCGCTGGTCTGCTATTCGCTCCGGGACGATAGATAGGGGGAGCACCAAAAACGCGCCACGAACCAAGTGTCGCATGTCCTTTTGGGCGAGTTGAATTTTAGTCCGCTATCGTTAGCCAGCTCCTTCCGGAGTTAGCCATGATTGACCTTGATAAAGATAGGCCTTTCATAAAAAATAGCTTTTTCTCCATCATTTGGCTTCTACCCGCCCCCCAAAAAAAGAGTATCAACTCCGGAAACGGGGCCCACGCGGCAAGGCAAGCAACTCTTTTCAAGCAAGTAGCAGACTGAGCAACTCACTAAATCCTCTAAGTATCGCAAGCATCGCTGCCCAAACCTCCTAAAACTGAACAAAGCCAATATCAAGAGGCCAAAGATTGAACCCCTGGATAAACCCCAGAACCTGGTCTCATAGTTATGGGTGAATACATTGTACTCTTGACAACAAAAGCTACCTCCTAAGTTGTGAAATCTTCAGGGAGGGCAAGTCTTCCCACGTCGCCTTTCCCTCACACTTAGCTTTCCTTGCTGCTTGAATACCCCAAACGGACATAGCCCAAATGAACATACCCCCAAACCAGAGGTGTCCGTTCAGCCGCACCCAGGCATTGGCTCTGGGCTCTCAAACAGGTTTTGCGAAACTGTATGGATGGTCCAAGGTCTCGCTTGACAGTTACACTGGGCCGAAAGCAGATGCCACGGTCTTCACCTTGAATCCTGTGAAGCATATCCTTTACAGGCCAGGCACACAAGTGAAACCCATGCCTTTGGAAGACAGTCCTACCAAAAGCCTCTGGCTTCGTTTCAAGCCATACCATGAAAACCACCTGGCTCCCTCTTCAAAAGCACATGGTCGATGTGGCCGGCCTCCGAGTCCAGCCGCGCGCAAGGCGTCGGGACCCGTTTGAGTTCGAAGGCGTCGGCTTGGGACTCCCGGCCGCAGCAGAAGACGTGCAAGGGCCGCAGGAGCTCCAGGATCAACTGAAGAGAAGGGAAGGGGAGGGGAGGAGGGGAGGGGGAGGGAAGGGGAGGGGGAGGGGGAGGGAAGGGGAGGGGAAGGGGAGGGGAGGGGAGGGGGAGGGGGAGGGGAAGGGGAGGGGAGGAAGTAACTCTCTCCCTTCCTCTCTCTCTCTCTCTCTCTCTCTCTCTCTCTCTCTCTCTCTCTCTCTCTCTCTCTCTCTCTCTCTGAAAGTTGGCATGAGAGGTTGGCAGGTGAAGTATGGCGTAAGAGAAGTTGGAGGCGGTTTGGTCAAAAACTCATTGTTTGTGGCATACATCGATTGAAAACACGATGGGGGAACATTGACCATTTTGCTCGGGATGGTGTCTCGAACAAAACATGGGAACCCGAAAAAACTCTCAGTGTGGGGGTGTTCCCTTGAGTGATCCAATTTGGAAATAGCCGCCACTCCGAATACCTTTTTTGCCCAATGCATTCGATCGGTTTTCAATGGGTCGACACATACCGTAGGGGGTAGACAAAGGGTATAATGTACCAGCCACTTTGGCAGCTCTCTCGGTTAGCCCGCAAGAAGTTGATTGGCAGGGGTTGTTCCCCATCTTGGCGATCCAGAAGATCCCATTCGAAGAGCAAAAGCATGCCCCGAGTTTTTACCCGCCACTGTTCTTGCTCCTGGGTCCACATCATGAATAAGCAACAGTGGGTGTGACTCTTACTTGGACATCATTTAAAAGTTCATATGGGACTGCCCCATATGGGTATTTTTCCCTCTACCCCATAGGCGTATTCTTCAAAACTTGGAGGAGCCCTACGATGCCTTCATGTTGGCAGCAGGCTCGCTCACGCGGGCGAGCCGCGAGAGATATGCGAACCGCGCCGGCCTTGGCAACCGCGCAAACACTCTCTCTCTATCTCTCTTTCTCTCACTCTCAAACTCGTTCGTCTCCAAGTACTTATGCTTCCCCTTCGAACAAACCCACACCCTCGCAAAAGAAAGACGCCCGAATCGATGAGGGAGTCGTTTTTGCGGGGTTGATGCTGCGTTAGTCCCAACAAACACACCCCAAATTCATCTGTCACACCCCGCACCCAGCAAAACAAATCCCCGCCTTCCCTTTGCGGGGATCCATTTCTTCGGTATGGCTCCAAAAGGTACTCCCCTGCAAATCCTGCAAGCCAAGGGGTCCGGAAAAAAGGAGACTCCGACGACTGGTGTTCCAGTTTCTGCCATAATCCGATTGGCACCCTCACGTACTTTGGAGGGCACAACCCACTCTGCCGTCCCTTGGAGGATTCGTTGGCCTCCGGTGAGAATTGCCCCTCCGGTGAGACCACCCGAAACCCCCTGTCACCCATCCGAACCTGAGGCTCCACGAGTTGATCAGATCCCCGAAACCCGAAACAGGAAACTGTCCGCCGCATCTCATTTGCTCGCGAACCTCCGCCTGAAAGAACCTCCGACTTCGAACCCAACCCTGCGGGTGACACGACTTTTTGCAGTATCCGTCATCCTTGACTGGCAAACCTAGGATTTACAAAGGGTTTCCTGGGGGTTAGCTTGGGGTTGACTGAAGGTTACTCGGAAACTAAGTTACGAGGGTTTAGCGCCGTGGTTTCAAGTTGGCCCCGCAATTCGAAAGGTCTAAAGGAGACTTCATCATCTTCAAGCACCCAACTTGGCAAACTCCCAACCGCATTTCGCGCACCCGTGGCTCCCGCCCTTTCCCCACTGACAACCGGTTCCCTGCTAACGCTCGTGAGGGCGAAAAAGGGACCTCGGCAAAGGTACCTGGGCGTGTTGCTTGTTTGATGACGACCTTTTTGGGGTGGTTTTGAAGGGTACCCAAATGAAACGAACTATTCTGGGGTCCCTTCTTTCCCCGTGAACATCTCCTCAACCAATCAACGTACCCCTGCGCGGCACTAAGCCATTGGCGGAAGCTCGGGGCGACCCCAAGCCGGAGTACCGGGCCCCACTTGAGCCGGGCCCCGAAGCAAAACAATCGGTGAGTCACGAATCGAAAACCTGGCGCTCAAGTCCACACAAACCAATGTAAAGAATCAAGCTCGCGGCCGCGCCTGTTTGCGGACCTACTACATGAGAGTGGGGTATTCTTGTGGTTCAAGCAATTCCTCAAGGACCCTCCTGTGCACTAGCATGGAACCCACCAAAGCCTCTTAAAGAGTGTAGTTTTCGTAGGCTCCCATGTTAGCTAACTGGACCTTTTTTTTCCCAAGTTGTTTTTCGCATAATCGCCGGTCGAGACTCCGTACACATGAAGAAAAAGAGGGCGAACCCAAACCAATTCCCTAATTACAGGCAAGGCACATGCAGGTAAAACGAAGGGGCCAGGTGCACACATGGCTTGGCCATGTGTTCCCACATGCCCCATTTTGCCGCAAGACGCGAACAAAAAGAAAGACCAAGCGAAAGGTCGGCAACGCACAACACCAAGAAAAGCACGGAGCGTAACTGTACGACCAAAGGTGAGACACGAGGCATCAGCCCACAGCACCAGCAAGACATTGCAAAAAACCGGGCATCCGTCTTCTCAAGCCGAATATTCATAAGACCGCGCCAATGTGAAATCAATGTGCCCATCACGCACGACTGTTTGGAGCAAAAGCAAAATGGCAGAGTGCCAAGCTGCCCCCAATCACCAACAGTCTGTTTGCACATAAGCCATTTTTTCTCTCACGTCAAACCATAATTGCGCTTGTACATTTACTGTCTGTAATCAGAACCATTTGTGTACACCCAAAGCATCACAGATGATCGTTGCAGAAAACTAAAATCCATGTTCTCGTGCACTGATTTAAAGTTGCACCTGCCTGGTCCAGTTTGCAAAAGGGAAGGCAACCAACCGCGGCAGAGGTGTCAATTGTGAAACAACTTCCAACGTGCTTCAAGGACAAACTCCATCAACGGGTTTTGATGTAGCTGAGGGGCTTCTGACACTTGTCCGTCCGAAACGACCTCGTCCTCAAACATTCCGAGAGCTAAAGTGCCGGGAGCCCCGCGCCTGCACTATATCGACCCCTCAATAGCTTGCAATTTGCCCTGTAGCTGCGTTTCTGCAAGGCGAGCTAAAAAACAGGGAAAAAGGGTTTCCGACTGACGACCGACGCTGGACCGACGACCGACGACCGACGACGGCGACGACGACCAAAAAAAGAACCCCGACGACGGCCGCGACGACAGCAACGACCGACGAGGAGAATCTGACCACGGTGAATGAAGCTTTCTGAAGTCCTCTTCCAGTGGCAACTTTGCGAATTTGGCCTAAAACGACTCACTTCATCATCCTTACCCAGTAAGTCGGACAAGACCGTGGCGCTGGTTCCAGAGCAGTATCGAGGCGTCTTCACAATCTACATCGGGGGGTGAACACAAAGCGCAACTAAGACAGGGACGAGTCCGCCTTGGGCAAGATCTCCCGTTTTCCGGGGTCGAGCTTCTGACATGCGAACGATGCGCGACAACCCGCGCGCAGTGACCGAAGTAAGGAGCTTGAGGCACCACGCACTCCGCGACGCGCAAATCGTCTTGAATATCAGACTCCTGCCTTTCGGCTGCGGGTTGGAGTTGGAGACGGCCCCACGTGGACTTTGCCCTGTCAACCTTGTGGGCTACGTCCTGCTGGAAGTTACGAGGAGCAGCGCAGGCCTGCGACCCCAGCTGCAACGTGCGTAGAAACTTTGACATGGCCGCCAGCGTGCGCTCGCAGCGGTTACAAGCTGCTGGTACTGCGCCACCTCTCTTTGTATTTCCAAATGGATTCTATTCCACCGGTCGACCTGACACTTGTCCGTCCAGGAAACGACCTTGTTCTGGAAGAATTCAAAACCTAAACGCTGGTGCAGGCGTTGGCTGTCTCGAATTCTTGCAGGACAAGATCGTTTCCTGGACGGACAAGTGTCAGGAGCCTCCAGGTGGAATAAAATTTGGAAAACCCTGACTCTCGTTGCCGCAAGATTGATTCAAAACTAATCCAAAAACGGCCTTAAGGCGTGTACGCCAACCAAGTACTATATGGCTCTTCACGCCAACCCACTGAACTCCCACTCTCTAGGCTCCTTGCTGTATGTCCTTTATGACTATATGCTATTCAGACGCGCGCGTGAAACACACTATATGTGCTACACAATGCATATTGGGTACATGTTAATATGCTATGTGTGGAGTATACAGCTCTGTGGATTGCTGTAAAGAGTGGCTTGCCTGTAAGAGCCATTAGCATTAGCATATATAACAAGACTTCGATTCCAACCGCCAAGCCCTACCGCGCGTTCTCAATCTTCCCTTCAATCCTGTTGTCAGCCTTTGCCAAAATCCTATCATCCCGAATTTTCCCCTTCAATCCTTTGTCAGCCCAGGATTGCCCTTCTCAATCCTGTTGTCAGCCCAGAATTGCTCTCTTAATCCGTTCTCAGCCCAGGATTGCTCCGAAGCCCGTTAGTCCTTTAGGCGCGTTGGCCCCTGAAGGGCGTTGATTTTGCTTGCTTAGAGCAACAATTAGAGAAGAAGTTGCAGCGCCGGCACAGATGCCAAGCAAACGGGAGAACGTCAACTGGCCTCAAAATCGAGACCAACGCCGCCTGGACACGGTTCGCGATCACGTCTCCATGACGGCTCCCAGGCGGAGGCGTGGTTCAAATTCAAAACCGGTGCCCTGCATAAGTGGCTTAAAGTCAAAACCAACGTCCTCTATGACCGAGGAAGTTATCACCTTCCACAAGCAGCCTGCTGAGCAGCTTTAAAATCGTTGCCGCCTCGGAAAGATGACCCAAGCCGACATCGACGCCCAGCTTCTTCTTGCATTTACTGCTGGTTGCAGCCAATGCATCTTGTCGGGCTTCTGGCGCTGGGCGTGCAGCCTTTTCTGGTTTTCGAACCAGCAGTCCCAGACAGCAACGTCGGCCTTCCACTTTTCAAGCAGGTCTTGCATGCGAAACCACACAGGCTTACGGGCGTGCCAGGAGGCCATCTTAAGATAAGAGAGGCAGCTGTGTGGGCAAGTTGTTTAAAACCCACGGCGCCAGCCCGCCCGGCGCGGCAGACTACCGGAGGCCAGCAGGATGAACGACCTCCGTCAATTCTGGCCGTCCGACTTCCGGCTTCAAATTTAGCAAGTAAGGCAAAGGGAACCACACGAGCAAACAATTCTTCGACCCCGTTCGGGCAAGACTGTGGCGCTCATCAGCCTCATTCTGGAGCAGTACAAGGGCGTGTTTAAGAGAATTTATGTTTTTAGGTTAAGTGTCAACATCGACTAAGAAGTACAGAGAGAAGGACCTGAAGGTGAACGAGGAGAAAGACCAGGCCGACTAAAAGGACTGGAATAAGCCGGCGCTGCGGCGCATCATCCAACAGCAGCAAGATTACGGAGACGTCCAAGAAGTTGGAGAAGCAGTAGTAAGGAAGGGAGGCTTATAGTATCATATTTTCAGGGACCTCTCAGGGTCTCTTCTCGCATCGGTTCTGCAGCTGCTTCAGGGGGTGCGAGGCAGCATTTCTGTGCGGCGGGTCAGTGCGAGCACAGGCCTTGTAGCAGGCTCACAGGCGAGTTCATCGCCGCTCTTCCGAAGTTCATCGGTCCCCCTTCGAAGTTCATCGTTTTGGCGGTCGAAAATCATCGTCCGCGAGGAATTTCATTGTTTTCGAGCGATGAACTTCATCGCCCCTGGTGACTTTCAGCGAGGGAGTGCGGAAATCATCGCGATCGTTTTCTTGTTCACCACTCTAGGGCCACTTTTGCAAGGCTTGCAAGGTGCTTTCCGACGCTCTGGTGGGGCGAGCTCCCCCGCCGAAGGGCGCGCAGCCAGCAGTCGACGACACGGCTGAGAAGCCGGCAGCGCTGTGAAAAGCATGTTCTGGCGCAGCCCGCCCGTCGAGAGCCCCACCTGCTCGCCTTCTGCAGAGGCTCCGAGCCCCCGCGCCGGCCGCCCCCGCCCGCCCTGCTGGTTCGAGCTGACGATCCACGCGCTCGAGCGCTGCTTCCGGCGCGCGAGGGCTCAGGCGCAGCGGGACAGCAGCGCCAACAGGTAAAGCCACTGCCATGGGAAGGACCAGGCTCTTTCCCACGCCCGAGTACACCTCGAAGCAGCCCAGCGACCCCGTCGTGCCGAAAGTGCCGTGCACTGGCATTTTTCTAGGCCCGTCAAAGAGCGGCAAAACTGTGGCGCTGATCAGCCGCGGCGTCTTCGAGCGTGTGTACATTTTCAGTCCCTCTATCAACATCGACGACGGGTGGATCCCCGTCAAGCGCTACATCGAGGAGGACCTGGGCGTGAACACAGAGCGCGAACAAGCCTACTGGGACGAGTGGGACGAGGCGGCGCTGCGGCGCATCATCCAGCAGCAGCGCAAGATCACCGAGGCCAGCAAGAAGCTGGAGATGAAGCGGCTGTACCAGGTGCTGCTAGTCGTGGATGACTTCAGCGACCAACCCGGTCTGCACAAAACTAACGGTGCGCTTGAAACATTGTTCGTCAGAGGGCGCCATATGCAGATTTCTACGTTCGTGTCATCTCAAAAGCTGCGTCTGATCAGCCCTGCCGTCAGAGTGAACGCCCAGTTCTACTGTATCTTCCGCTTGCGCAACCAGCACGAGCTGGAAGCTGTGATTGAGGAGCTCAGCGCGCTGCTGCCGAAGGACCAGCTCTACAAGATGTATCACCAGTGCACACGGGAGCCATTCTCGTTCTGGTTCATCTATCTGCTCAACCCTAAGGAGAGTATGTTCCACATACGCTTCGAGCAGCGCTTCGCATTGGAAAAAGCCGCCGATGGGGCCGGCCCTGACGTTCCTGGGTCGGCAGCTCGACCCTGCTGAGCGCCAGGTGCGACCACGTTAGCTGCTGCAGCAGGGCGCGCGAGCAAGCGGCGATCGCGCCGACCTTCCACTCGTCGAAGCACCGCCGGCACCACCACCACCGCCCGCACCACAACAGGAAAGAGCCGATGACCACGGTGTACATCGACAGCCGCAAGCGCGTCAGCGGCAGCGACAGCGAGTTCGAGGTGGACCTGGGGGAGACCCTGCACCTGCAATCGGACGCCCGCCTGGCGGTGTACAAGCTGAGAGTCGCCGACAGCTTTCTGAGCACCGACAGGGGGCAGTATCTGTACTATAAAGACAATACGCTGGGAACGCTGAACTGGGCGCTCCTGCCCGTCGGCGCCTACACCGGCTCGAGGCTGGCTGCCTGGATCAGCTCCAACTTTGCAACGGCCACCTACAGCGAGGTCACCAACTCGCTCAGCGTGGCCTACGACGGCAACCGGCTCATCCTCAACGACCAGGAGCTGAAGGAGCAGTTCCCCAACTTCAACTCCTATCCCAGCTCGCCGCGGGGCACTCCCGGCAAGCCGTACTCGATCAACCACCTGCTCGGCCCGAGCTTCCTCAGCGAGGATTCGAGTTCATCACCATGATGGCCTACAGCGAGGTCTACCTGCGCTGCAGCCAGCTGGCCAACGCCAGCCGCGTGCTCGGCAACCTGGGCAGTGACATTGTTGCCAAGGTTGTCATGAGCAGCGGAGTTGGAACTATTGTGGAGACGGGCTCCGACGATGGGCACTACATGAGCTTGAGGGGGCCCATAACGCTGCGCCACCTGCATTTCAGGCTCACCGACCTGCACGGGGAGGTCGTCCGACTAAGGGGCACCTCCCTGTCGTTCGTCCTCTACCTGGACCACGTGTAAAGGAAAAAGCATGGAGCCCGCCGAGCCGGTGGTCGAGCCAGAGGTCGAGCCAGCGGCCGAGCCTGCACCGGCGCCTGTCGAGCCGGTCGTTGCAGAGCCAGCGCCCGGGCCGGCCCCAGAGCCGGCCGCAGAGCAAGCGCAGCCGGCCCCCAACAAGCGCCGCGGCCGGCCGCCGGGCAGCAAAAACAAGCCGAAGCCGCCGCCGCCCGGCGACCTGCCCACGGAGCCCGCCGCGCCCAAGCCAGCGGCCAAGGCCGCGCCCAAGTCGGTCGCCAAGCCAGAGGCCCCGCCCGCGCCGCAGCCGCAGCCCGCGCCGGAGCCGCAGCTGACCCGCGAGCAGCGCCGCGCCCTGCAGCTGCTGGAGCGCCAGTCGGCCTACGACCGACTGACTCAGGCGGCCAGCGTCTTGGTGTAAAAAGCACCGCGAAAGATGATGAGCATCGAGCCGCGCAACGAGCCGCAGATGCTGCGGTGGCTCCACAGGACCTACCCCAGCTATAGCCTGCAGCCGCTGCTCCTGGAGCGCTACCAGGAGCTGGAGGACGCCCGCGCGTTTAACGGCTGGCTTGCGCAGCGCAGGGAAGCCCAGGACGGCCAAAGGCACCTGGACGACGTGGCCCGACTCACCGAGGCGGTGCACAGGCAGGTGCCCCAGCTGCGGTACTTGCGCGCCGAGCGCCGGGGCGTCGAGCAGGCGGCGCAGGAGATCGCCGCGCAGTAGGCAAAGAAGCATGAAGGCCGCGCGCCGGCACGGCTTCAACCAAAGACCCAGCTTCGAGCAGGTGGTTGGCTATTTGGAGCGCGGGCAACCGATACCGATCGATTTGCCCGACAGATCAGCCACTACTTTCATCACTTCGCACTTCCGGTTGGACGACTACATTCAATCCAGCGAGGACCCCACGCCGCAGCCCCTGGCCCACACCCCGCTGCAGGCCATCCCTGAAGACGACGCCTCGGGCTACCAGACGCCCTACGAGACGGAGCAGGAGCGCCTGGACCGCATCTACCGCGGTTACGGCGGCGACCGCTTCGACCCGCCGGATCTTGCCGGCGACCCGCAAGCGGACGCGCTGAGCAGCAGCGGCCAGCAGCCACCCTCGCTGAAGGACCGCTTGCGCCACGGAGCCGACACCGCGCAGGCGGCGGCGGATGCGGTTGGAGCAGGCGCCGCGGGCCTGGCGGCGGCCCAGGCCTTCCGCTCCCAGCTGCCCCAGGAAGCGGCCGACTACTTCAGGCAGAACGTCATGCCGCGCCCCGGCCCGCAGCCGCAACCTCCTCCCCAAATCATCGGTCGCCCCTCGGATGTGGAGCGCCTGCTGGACGAAGCAGGGCAGAGGGCCCAAGAGGTCGAACGCGGCGCGGCCCAAGCCATAGAGGAGACGGCAGCGGTGGCCGCCGAAGAAGGCGAAGCCGCGGCAGCGGCCGAGGGCGTGGGCGGGGCCTTCGGCTACCTGGGAAGCCTGGCGGAGGGAGCGGCTGCTTTGGCCCCCATGGCGGGCGAGGTCGGCGCCACGCTGGCCGGAGCCGCAGGAGTCGGGGCGGCGGGAGCGGCAGGGCTGGCGGTGGGGCTGGCGGGCGGCGCCGCCTACGGCTTGGTCAAGGGCACGGAGTGGGTGCTGGACAACACAATCTTCAGGCCGCAGCAGGGCGGCGGGGACGAGGCCGTCCAGGACGTGCGCTCGGCCAATGGCATGAATGACATGACCCAAGCTCAGCACTTCAGCCTGCGTTCCGGCAGCACGCCGTCCCACTCAAGGACCTCCAGCGTCGTCTCCAACAGCGACCCCGGCTAAAGCAGCAGCAGCCAGCCGAGCAGCCGCGCTTCTTCAGCGTCCAGCTTCCGAGTCCAGGCTCAAAGCAACCACACACCGCGGCCCTTCGCCTGGGGCATCAATCCAGTCATGCCGCAGCAGCAGCACCAGAGCTCCGCAAGCAGCCGCGCCAGCTCCAGCTCTCGGAGCTCCGAACTGCCACCTCCCAGCTTCGAGCAGCTGGCCCGAGACATTGAAGCTGCGTAGCTCCCGCGATAGCTCGCACGACGAAGCGCCGCGCGCTGTACAGGTAAAGGCAACGCAACAAGATGGAGGTAGTCACCGCGGGCGCGCAGGATGAGCTCATGCAGAGCCTGGACTACAAGCTCAAGACGAGCAACACCAGCTACGTCACCGCACGCCACAACGTGCAGTATTTCCCCAGCTCCCTGAGCTCTTTCTCGCCGACCACCTCCAGGGTCTGCCGCATCCCGCTCACCAGCGGCGCCTCCTTCATCGACCCGGAAAGCCTGAAAATCGCTTTCCGCGTGGTGAACACCCACGGCACCAACCCGCTGGCGCCGGCCACCTCGAATCCGGCGTGCTTCATCCAGCGGGTCCAGGTCTTCGCCAACGGCCAGCGGTGCGATGACATCAACTACTATGGCAGGACGGTGGCGGTCCACGACCTGCTGAAGGGCCGCAAGTACAACGCCAACAAGTCCCTGGAAGGCTTCGACGAGATCGATGACAACGGCAGGCTGGTGCCCAAGGCCATCCACCAGGGCGAGCACATCGACGTGCTGCTGCGACCTACGATGGTGGGCCTGCTGCGCTGCGGCAAGATGCTGCCGCCCCAATTGAACCTGGTGTTGGAGATCAAGTTTGCCGATGCTGAGACGGCGCTGTGGTCCCCCAACGCCAGCGCCCACCCGGCAGGCGGCGACCTGTCCACGACCTTCGAGATCCAGAACATCAGGGTGCTGGCCTCCCAGGTGGTCCTCGACTCGGCGCTCGTGGAGTCCTTCAACAGGGTGCTGCTCTCCGGTAGGTCGCTGGTCTTCAGCTACCCGACGGTCCACACGCAGCAGTCCTCCGTTCCCACAGGCGTGGCCGAGCACAACGTCACGGTGGCCAGAGCCTTCACCAAGCTCATGGGTGCCTTCGTCACCTTCTGGGACGACGACGCAGGCTCGAGGGTGGGGTTGCTGATGAACCCCGGCACTGACTACGCCCACATCGGAGCGGCGCGCGTCGAGGACTCGCTCCTGGAATCGCAGATGCAGCTGGGATCCCTTCAGTACCCTCACAACAGCATGAAGGGCGCCTCCGAGCACTTCCACTTCCTCTCGGTCCTTGCGGGCACCTACGACGACACGGTCCGGAACATAGACATCAGCCGCAACGCCGACCTGCGAGGCAGCTTCGTGGCCGGCTTCCCGACGGAGAGAGTGCCCAAGATGCCCCTGAGCGGCGTCTCCACCCGCTCCGGCGATCTCGCCCGCTTCAGCTTCAAGGGCCTGGACGGCGCGGCCACGGCCACCAGCTGGTCACTCTCTCCCGGGACGGGGGTTTCGGTGCTGGACTAGAAAGACACCATATGGTACTCAACTCCGGTCGCGACAGGAATCGAGCCGCCGCGAGGCAAGAACCGAGAAATTTGCTCGCCGCCGCTTGACCATCGGGCCAACGGCGTCGGCGAGAACTAGGTAAAGGGCAAGATGTTCGAAGGACCGGTCACCGGGAACATCCCAGAGATCCTCAACAACGGGCAGGTTACGGAGGGGAGCTACATCACAGCGGGACAGCTGGCTCTGGCCCTCACTCCCTGCCCAGGTCACGGAGCTGGCCACCAACACAGCAGCCATCGGGAGCAACACGGCAGGCATCAGCGCCAACGCAACAGGCATCCAGAGCCTGGACGACAGGGTGACCGCGGAGCTGGCGCTCAAGCTGGACAGCAGTGCCCTCACGCTGGCCCTGGCCCCCTACACCACCGCCACGGCCCTGGCCACCACGGACGGCCAGGCGGCGGCCCACGGCAGCAGCATCGCGGCCCTGCAGAGCAGCCTCACCACGGGGCTGGCCGGCAAGTGCGACCAGTCGGCCTTCGACGTGCTCGAGGGCATCGTGGCCACGAAGAGCACGCCCGACAGCGTGGACCTGAAGCTGGCCAACTACAGCACCACCGCGGCCACGAACGGGGCCATCGCCTCCGCCAACAACGCCACCCTGGCGAGCGTCGCGGCCACCTACGCCCTGAAGACGGTGGTCGACCAGCACGCGCTGGACATAGCGGCCAGGATCACGCCGCTGGAGGTCGACACCAAGATCGCCAACGCCCTGCTGGCCTACGTCACGGCAGCGGCGCTGGCCATCGAGCTCGCCTCCAGGGACGCCGCGATTGCGGGAAAAGCGGACTCGAGCGCCCTGGCGTCCTACGACAACTCAGCGGCCGTAGACGGAAAAATCGCCAATGCCCTCGCGAACGCTTTGCTGCCCTACGCCGCGCTGGCCTACCTGGATGCGGAGCTCGCGGTCCGCGACGCAACCCTCGCCGGCCTGCAGGCCTCCAAGGCAGACGCCAGCCTGCTCGCGAGCTACGCCACCAACGCGGCCCTCTCGGCCAGCGAGACCACCCTACAAGCAAGCCTCGACGCCATCCTGGCTGAGCTCGCCGCCCTTCAATCCGCTGGAGGCGGAGTCGGTAATGCGCCGGCCTGGGAGGGACAGACTACCTGGGAGCTCCTGCAAGGCAGCAGCGTCATCAGAAACCTCCATTTTGCGACGCCTCTTTTGGCTAGCCTGGTGAACAGCGACAACACCCTGAGCATCGCAGCCGACTGCTACTCCACGGCAGCGGCCGACGCGGCCACGGCGGCTGCGCTCGCAGCAGCCCTGGCGGCATATTACACCTCGGCTCAGGTGGACTTGCTGCTCGGCGATTACCGCACCGCCGCCCTGCAGGACGCAGAGACGGCAAGCGCCGTCGCGGCCGCCCTGGCCACGGCCCTGGCCTCCTACTACACCTCGGCGGAGGTGGACACCCTGCTGGGCAGCTACCGCACCGCAGCCCTCCAAGACGCCGAGACGGCCGGCGCCATCGCGGCCGCCCTCGCCACGGCGCTGGCCGCCCACTACACCTCGGCGGAGGTGGACGCCCTGCTCGGCAGCTACCGCACCGCGGCGGCCCAGGACCCAGACGCAGGCGGCCATAGCCGGCGCGCTGCTGGCCTACAGGACGGGGCCGGAGCAAGACGGCTTCACCGGCAGCCAGATCGCCGCGGCCCTGCTGCCCTACCCTGAGTCTGCAAAAGTAGTAAATTTACTATTTTAGTAAATTTACTAAAATCGAAGAATTTACTAGTAAAATTTACTAGTAATGCAAAATTAGTAAATTTGCGCGGGACCAGAAAAACACAGCCAAAACGCCACAAAATAAGAAGAAACCAATGGAGGGAGTGCATGGGAACATGCATGTCAGCGGCAAAAAAAGTTCAGCTTCCCACTTCACAAGTAAGAACGAGCACGCTGGATGGTCCTGAGTCAGGCCTCCTGCTTTGCAAGTACAAGCACCAATATCTGCAAGTCTAACCTACACTGCACATGTCACAAGTAAAAAATCTGTGTAAAACCCATAAGGCACCGGCAAGCACAAGTCACACGGAGGTTGCCCCGCAAGTAATTTGTCACACACGGAGGTTGCCCCGCAAGTAATTGGTCATTTGTTTCGCGAAGCAGCCCGTTCAATTCTCAAGCAACGAAATCCTTGCAACTCACGCGGTGTTCCCTCGAAGCGCCGGCGCCAGCCGTTCTCTCGGTGAAACTGGGGCTTCGTTTTCATTCCGCAGCTTCTGGAGCCGCTGCATTGTCGCCTCGCCCTGGTAACACCAAACGATGTTTGGGTGAATGTACCTTGCCAACCACAGGGAATGCAAGCGACAAATGCATTTTCTTGCCAGAGGTCTCGTAGTACTCCTGCAACTGACAGCGCAGCTTGCGCTGCCGTACTTGTGACTCTTGAGGACTTCTTGCGCTTTTACATGCGAATCCCACGTCACAGATTTACTTGCGCTCCCGTTCCCATGTCACAGATTTTACTTTCATGTGACCTGAGATGACATCTCCTGCTTTTACGATCGACTTCACGTATCACAGATATACTTTTGAGCTGGTGCACTTACTTGCGATCCGAAGACTTGTCGGCATATTCATCTTTGGTTTTTTGTACGCTTCTGGTTGCCTGTCCTGTAGGAGACATGTGATTGAAGTGTGCTGGCGCGCAACCCTCTTTACTTGTGAGCGACTCAATTTACTTGTGGGACGCATGTGGCGCATGGCAAGCTCAAGATTACTTGGGTAAGGCTCAGACACGTTGGCAACTTCCAAACAAGAGCGTAGGGTAGCCAGGGTAGCATGCAAAGCAATAACATTTCAGCTGAGAAAACGCATTTCAGTATCGATTACATGAGACACATGAAAAACGGCATCTCGATTCGCACCAACCCTGCCCTGCCATGGATGTTTCACTTCGGTTCAGGCTATACGTGCGCAACATCCGAAACAGCCTGGACAAATGGGAGATCCGGAATGCCCTTCATGCCATAGGAGTTTATGGTTTGACGCAAATTCAGGTTTGCCGCAGAAGGCACGATGACCATCGTTCAGAAGGAGAACATATGAGCGTGTTCTTATCATACACAGATGATCCATGGCTCACACATTGTATGATGTTTTGTTTATGCATCGGTTCCCTTTTTTTAAGCTTGTGCTCTACCCATCAATTACGATGTGTGTGGAGTGGAGTGGGAGTGGAAAGGCATACAACACTAGTCACGTGATTTGCTTTGTGCGGGAATCCTTGGGGTTGCAACTGAGGAGACTGCGATGAACGACGCGATCAGCTGCATCATGGCCAACCCCAACCACCCGGTGCTGTCCAGCAGCGGCAACCCACTGCAGCCCAGCATCGCTAGGCCGCCATCATCGGCATCAGCATCTAGGCCAGCGTACTGGGCTGCGACAAGCAAGCATGCGCCGCCGGCGCCACCGGCACCACGACTGCAGGTCATGTGGATTGCTTAGGTCACTGTCGTTGCAGAGAAACCACAGCTTACTTGGGTTTTGAAAGGAGGCGCCTTACTTCGAGTACTTTTACTTGTGGACCTTTGTGGGTTTGAACAGTTGTTTCAAACGTATTCCACTAACTTACCTGTGCTCGCGTGTTGCAACGACGGACGAAGCGAAGATCAGACAAGATTACTTGCGTTTTTTTATGCGCCTGACCAACTTACCTGAGGCACCCAGGCCACCACCTGTCCCGCCACCTCCGCCGTGGACGTTTCCACAGCCTCCGCCTCCCCCGCCCAGAGACCCGCATTTTGGGGTAGCGGCTACAGATGATCCTTATCAGGTCGTTGAAGATGTGGAGTCGGAGTACGATGATGAGAATCTGCAGCAGCACCTTTTGGAGTCGGAGACCAAGGAAGAGGCCGAAGAGGATAAGGTCGCGGAGTACGACGATTATCAGGATGTGTGTTCACCTACGAGCAATCACTCAACTTCGAGCAAGTCGAGGTCAGGTTCAAGGAGCCGCTCACCTAGGAGGAGGAGGAGGCGCAGATCTACAAGCAGCAGCAGCTGTGACCTGGACAAGCTGATTGGATCTTTGGAGAAGTTGGCACGAAGGCGCAGGAGATAAATACCATGGCGGCTCCTTTGTTTTACGTGTGAAGGCGGCTCCTTTGTTTTACGTGTGAAGTCGTTACCTGGGAAGACACCTATCATGATCGACCAATCTTTGAGTTGCAACCCCAACTTGAGCAACAATGTAGCTGTACACATGTCCACTTGTGAAAACCTTTACTTGTGATCTACTGGTTTCACATGTAAAGAGATTACTTGCGACACGCATCCACAAGAATTACTGTGACCATGATGCTGGACTCCATATTGAAGTGAGCATGAACCACACATCTGTCTTTAAGGGCGTTGCAAATCAAATGTTAAGTGCCGCAAGTAAACCATGATGAGCCACATCACCCAACAGAATTCATTGAACTACCCAGTGCCAACACGCAGTCTCCAAATGGAACCATCCCAGGGCCAGAACATAGTGCTTCTTTGAGACTGGTGGACCAGCCGGTAGTTTACTTGTGACTGGGGTGCTTTGCTGTGAGCTGTGCAAATGTTACTTGTGACCTGTGCAATTGTTTCTTATGACCTGTGCAAATGTTACTTGTGACCTGTGCAAATGTTACTTGTGACCTGTGCAAGTGTTACTTGTGACCTGTGCAAATGTTACTTGTGACCTGTGCAAATGTTACTTGTGACCTGTGCAAATGTTACTTGTGACCTGTGCAAATGTTACTTGTGACCTGTGCAAATGTTACTTGTGACCTGTGCAAATGTTACTTGTGACCTGTGCAAATGTTACTTGTGACCTGTGCAAATATGACCTGTGCAAATGTTACCTGTGACCTGTGCAAATGTTACTTGTGACCTGTGCCTGTGCAAATGTTACTTGTGACCTGTGCAAATGTTACTTGTGACCTGTGCAAATGTTACTTGTGACCTGTGCAATTGTTTCTTATGACCTGTGCAAAGGTTACTTGTGACCTGTGCAAATGTTACTTGTGACCTGTGCAAATGTTATACCTGTGACCTGTGCAATTGTTTCTTATGACCTGTGCAAATGTTACTTGTGACCTGTGATCAATGTTACTTGTGACCTGTGCAAATGTTACTTGTGACCTGTGCAAAGGTTACTTGTGACCTGTGCAAATGCTACTTGTGACCTGTGCAAATGTTACTTGTGACCTGTGCAAATGTTACTTGTGACCTGTGCCAATGCTACTTGTGACCTGTGCAAATGTTACTTGTGATCCGTGCAAATGTTAGCCGTATGTTTTGGTCAGAGCGTGACTCACCTGCTCAAACCGTGGAAGCGATGAACATGCGGAGAAAGCCCGGCATGCACTTTCCTGAAATATTTACTTGAGAACAAGGTTTGCAGGCTGCAGAAGCTGAAAAACATGGGCTGTGGCTTTTAAACAAGTAGCACACACCTTGGTTTGAGAATGCTGGGTACTGGAAAGCAGTGTGAGCTTAGGAGGCCAACATAGATTTCGAACAGCAAAATTTGGGCAAACCTTTCATGCATTCGCACAGGCTGCAGCTAGCCGGACTCCTAGCACCTTAATACTGGCATTGCTGTGGGTTCCAGGAATTGCTGAAGCACATGACTGAGATGAGCCTTGTCTGACCAAATATTTGAGGCAGGCATGTTGACAATGGTGGTGCAATGGTGATGCAATGGTGGTGCAATGCTGGTGCAATGTTGGTGCAATGTTGGTGCAATGTTGGTGCAATGTTGGTGCAGTTTTTGAAACTGCACCAAAACTGCACCATTTTGGTGCAATGTTGGTGCAGTTTTGGTGCAGTTATAAAAACTGCACCAACATTGCACCAACATTGCACCAACATTGCACCAACATTGCACCAACAATGTACCAGCATTGCATCACCATTGGGCACCCCGCACATCATTAATTTTAGGTGGTTTGCCCAACGAACTGCGATTCTGCATGAGGGAACTGCCCAAAAATGCTGGCGCGTTGTAGCACAATTCCCCAAGTGACAAGGAGGGGCTCAGTGGTCAGGAGCTGGAAATGTGCAAAAAAAGTATAAGTGGCCTCGACTAGTCACAAAAAAATGGCTCAACTGTTGAGTGGTTGCGTGACTTTTGTGAGAGCGTTTGGGCTTCAAGTTGAAACATCCTCCCAGTCGCCTTTGGTGGACGTTTGTGGGCGTAGTTTTTCATGTACTTTGAGAAGGAGAATTTCAAGGAATCAGCAGACACGCATCACAAGTAATCGGCTCTCAAGTGGACTTTTCTCATGCTCTCATCTCTCGTGCTCTCATCACAAGTAATCGGACTCTTCTCATGCTCTCATCTCTCGTGCTCTCATCACAAGTAACCGGCTCTCAAGTGGACTCTTCTCATGCTCTCATCTCTCGCTCTTTTTGTCAGCGTCTGGCGCGGAGCATCTGTCTGCCAAGCTCGCCCAGAAGAAAGGTGATCCCACTATCCCGGGATGAGCTTCGTCGCCTCCGCCTTCTTCGGCTCCGGCTCCTAGGCGTCCCCGAGCGGCGCCGCCTTCGGCGTGACCGCGAACGATGCGAACGGGCTGGAGCACTGGCTGGCGACTCCTCCTTGACAACCACGCCGCTGCCCGCACCCTCCTCCTTCTCCTCATCAACCTTCTCCTTCTCCTGATCCTCCTGCTTCGTCTCCTCATCCACTACCTGTTCATCCTTTTCCGGATCAACCTCCTGTCCCTTCTCCTCATCCACCACCACCGACTCCATCTCAGAGTCCTCCTGTTCCTTCTCCTCATCCACCACCACCGACTCCATCTCAGAGTCCTCCTGTTCCTTCTCCTCATCCACCACCACCGACTCCATCTCAGAGTCCTCGCTCACATTTGAGCTCACAGGGCTCGCGTAGCCATCATGCCCGCCAAGAGCATCTTGAAGAGCGCGGCCAATCTCTTCGTCCTCCAAGCTGTCCTCCTCGCCATCGCCATCAGCCGCGCCAAGCAAATGCCCCCGAGGGGGCGGAGGAGGCGGCTGCGGCCCAGCCCAAGGAGGTGCCTCAGTTGTCAGGCTCGCCGCAAGTAATGCTGCTGAAGTAGCACAGGTAAAGTGAGAACCTGTCACACCCAAGTGTTGGTCGCGAAAAAAAAAGACAAGCGCTATCTCAGAGTAAGCAGATCGCAATTGCCCAGAAAAAGCCTTCCTGTCCCATCAGTGGCAACTGTTGTTTGGGTTGAACAATGATAAGAACGCACTTGTTGCTGGCACGACACCTTGGGCGGCGCCGACTTGGTCGTAGTACCAGTGACACCGTGAGTCGGTGGTGCTGGCGGTGGCAAGGGCGCAGGTAAAGCAGAGGGTGCCAGCGGCACAGGTAAAGGCGCCACATCTCGTCCACGAGCCGGGGGCGGCAGCGCTATCGACGGCTCCAACGGCCGGCCACTGCTGCTAAGTTGCTCCTGATACGGATTCGCGCAAATGCAGGAGATGCCATCGTTCATGCTCTGCTCCTGCAAAGAATTCAAATGATTTTCAATGCCAAGTCCATCAAGTTTCTCAAGAAAAAAGTCTATCACCACGTAAGTCGCAAGTAATCGCAAGTAAAAACACCTCGAATTACGAGAGTTCTTGCTTTAAAAAAGGCATCTACGTTTCAATGTGCTTCAAAACGCATGCCTGGTGAACACCAATCTGCAAACGCGAACCCCGTCAGCGACAAACACTTCTGCCAAGGCGCATCCCCGAAGGAGAGAAACATGCTCATGTGCTCCCCCTCGCTGCGGCTGTCGCTCCAGCGCCTCCTGCACGTCTGGATGGTCACCAGGTTGTAGCAGCCCATGCTCTCCAGCGCCGCCCGGATGGTCCACTTCCCCAACGAGTTCCGCACGTTCCGGACGTAGAGCCTGAAGCGGTCATCGGAAGCCATGTTGACACGTGACCTGATCGGCAGCTTAGGTTGTGCTGTACTAATGGGTGGGTCAGTTGGCGGATTGTGGGTTGCTTGTCATGTGGTGGAACTGGTTTGTTGAGGTTGTGGTGTACTTGAGGTTGATGCAGCTGCCACGTGTTTACCTGAGATAAGAGTTCTTCTGGTTGGTTTGCTTGCTCTTCCTTTACTTGCGGATCCTCACAGTCTGGGATTAGATTTCAGGCAATTGGTTAGATTCCTTGTATATGCTTCTTCTTGGTTGCACTGGGTTTGGAGTTTGTGAGTTTGGTTTACTTGAGATTGGGTTGCCTGTGATTGGCTGAAATGGAGTTGGATGCCTGGGCAATGGTTTACCTGTGCCTGGCATTGATAGGTTTACCGGGTATTGGGTTTCTTGACGCTATAGTTTACCTGTGTCTGTGGCTTAGCTGCACGCCCTCTCTAGATGCATTTTGTGCAAACAAGGCCGGCGCGGATGTGGAAATCTTCGCACAACGCACACAAGTAAAGCGCACAATCCACACAAGTAAACGTCCATTTACAAGTAACTTTCGCTTTCTGTGGGGCCCTATAGTCTAATAGTGGTCATGGCCAAGTCAGCAGACCCCTCGCAAGTAAAACGTCAGGCAAACACTGTGCAAGCAACACCGGTGTCACGATCGAAGGGGTTGGCAAGCGAGGTGGCTGCTTCACAAGTAAAAGAGAGGCGGCTGCTTCACAAGTAAAAGCGAGGCGGTTGCTTCACAAGTAACAGCGAGGCGGTTGCTTCACAAGCAAAAAATGGGCGGCTGCTTCACAAGTAAAAGCTCCACATCCATCGCAAACGTCACAAGTATCCACTTCACAAAAGTCCCCGCGTTGCACAATATCTTTCTTGCAAAAGTAAGTGAGCTCACAAGTAAGCTGAGACACTGGGCCCATAACCATTGCCCACGCAGACCAGCAAAACAATCAGCGTTTCTTGTCACACAAGTAAGCAAACATGACCCCCACACCTTTGTTTCTTTTTTCTCGCATTGCACAGCCTCATCGCCCGTTGCAGCGAAAAAGCGCAAAGACCTGCTTCTCTTCCATATTCACATCGAATACCAAAACTGCCACGACAGAATTGCTTCTGAACTCCATTGAGATCACGTGAAAATGATAAATCGGCTCAACTCGCAGCGCAAACGTAATATCCCGCAAAAGCGCTGACACTGGCCCAGGATCAACGTCCTCCCAGGCTGTCGGTGTCTATCCCAACCGCCCAGGCCGCAAATATCCAGCCGCTCATGATACCACAAGCTGTGTGCTAGCCAAGAAAACTGCAATCACAGGATGTAAGCGCACAGCCTTCGAAGCCGCGACATGCGCACGTAAATCAAACGATTCATGGGGAACTCGAGGGAGGCAAGACCATGTCTCAAGTAATACACATTGTTCAGAAACATGTTCCCACTACTCAATGCTAAGAAAAATGTTTGGACTCAGGAAAAATGAGTTCGAGGCAGCTCACGAAATATACCAGAAAAAATACTGAAAAATACTGCTTTTTTTACTAGTAATGAAATTTACATTTACTACTAAATTTATTTACTAGTAAATTTACTTTACTTGGCCTAGTAAAATGAGATTAGTAAAAAGTAAATTTTAGAGTAAATCGCTGCCATACTAAATTTACTACTTTTGCAGACTCAGGGTAAAGCCTACCGCCTGGCCGCCGACCAGGACACGGAGACGGCAGGCGCCATCGCCGCAGCCCTGGTGAGCTACTACACGGCGGCGCAGGTCAACTCCCTGCTCACCGGCAAGCTCGGCCTGACCGGCGCCGCCTCGGCCGTGGAGGTAGCGGTGCGCTTCCCCGACGACGGGGCCAGCGACGAGGTGGTGGCGGCCATCGGGGAGCAGATCCTGAGCCCCGCGGACGTCACCCTGGGCAACTGGGCGATCCGCCCCTCCAGCGGGAGCAACGTGGTCCTGGCCACCCACACGGTGGGCGCTCTGAGCGTGGACGGCTACACCCTGACCTTTGGGGCGAACCCCTGGAGCCTGGTGCGGACTTACAGCCTCGCGCCCGGCAGGCGGCTGCTGTTCGCCTGCAGGTACCGGCTGGGCACCGCCACCAATCTTATACTTTACGTCACGGACGGGGACGCGGTCTACAACCCGCTCTACGGCAGCTTCGTGGGGGACGCGCAGGGCGCCTGGGCCACCGCCAAGATGTACTTTGAGATCCCGCCCAGCGGCACCGCCAAGCTCCACTTCGGGGCCCATTTCCAGGCCGCGGGCCTGCCCAACCAGACGGCCGGCACCGTGGACGTCTACGGGCTGCAGATCTTGGACGCCACGCTGGAGACCGGCGAGGCCGAGGGGCAGCAGGCGGCCTCCGAGGTGCTGCTGGCGCACAACTTCCTGGACGGGGGCGCCGACGACGTTACTCTGGCGAGCCTGGGCGAGGTGGTCCTCGACCCAGGGGACACGCTGCTGGGCAACTTCATCGTGCGCAGCAGCAGCCAGAGCTCCATCGCAACAGCGACCTTCACGGTGGGCGACTACACCATCTTGGGCTACAGGATGCAGCTGAGCGCCTTCGCCTGGAACATCGTGCGGACCTACAGCCTGACGCCGGGCCGCCGCTTCTCCTTCGGCTGCCGCTACCGCCTGGACACGGCCTCCAACCTGGTGATGTACGTCAGCGCGGCCGACAACGACTACGTGGGCATCACCGGAACCTTCCTGGGCACGCCGGCCCAGGGAGCCTGGAGCACGGCCCGCATGGACTTCCCCCTAGCGGCACCGCCAAGCTGCACTTCGGCGCCTTCGGCGGCTCCATCCCGGGCCTTGTGCAGCAGAGCCCAGGCTTCCTGGACCTCTACAGCCTGCAGATCAAGGCGGTGGCCTTTGAAGGCGAAGCCATCTCGGTGACGGACCTGCTGGGCGACTCGCTGGCCCTCACGGGCTCGGCCACGCTGGACGGGCTCACGGCCCAGGGGAACATCGGCTGCGACCAGCTGCTCTGCAACGACGTGAACACCACCGATGTCTTCACGACTGGGGTGGATGCTTCTGGGGCCATCACCTGCGCCTCCCTGAACGCCACGGGCGCCGTGTCCTGCGCGGACCTGTCCGTCAGCAGCACCCTCACGGCCGGCGGCTTCTCCACCACGGGCACCGTCAGCGGGGGCTCCCTGAGCATCGGCGGCGCGGCCACCGTGGGCGTGCTCTCGGCCACCGCCACCATCTCCGGGAGCGCCCTGACCGTCACCAACACGGCGACCGCGGGCAACTTCAACACCGCCGGGGACGTCTCCGCGGGCACGTTGACCGTCAGCGGGGCCGCCAGCTGCGGCGCCCTGTCCTGCAGCTCGGTGACCTCCACCGGCGCCCTGGCGGGCGCCTCCCTGCACGTGGGCAGCGGGGCCGTGAGCGCCGGCAGCGTCACCTGCACCTTCGCGGCCACCTCGGGCAGCGTCTCCACGGGCAGCGTGGCCTGCGGCAACGTGACCAGCATCGGCACCGTCGAGGCGCCGCAGCTGTACGCCAGCAACACTTTGGACGTGACCAACACCATCACCTTCGGGGACAGCATGACCCTGACCAGGAACGCCAGCGGCTGGTCCAGCCTGACGATCAACAACAACAGCGCCGCGGCCAACAGCGGCCCGGAGCTGCGCCTGACCGGCAACCAGAGCGCCCGAGTCTTCCTGAGCAGAGACTCCGCGGCCCACGAGTGCGAGCTGATCATGATCGGTCTGCAACACCAGCTTCACCGATCTCAGCGACAGCCGCGTCAAGACGGAGCTGGCCGACGCCGACCACGACGAGCTGCAGCAGCTCTTCGACGCCGTGGAGCCGAAGCAGTACAAGCGCCCCGATCTGGACGGGCAGCTGCGCCTGACCAGCAAGTGGGCGCTGACGAGCCCCGTGAACTGGCAGGGCACCGAGATGCACTACGCCCACCTGACCAGCGTGCTCTGGGGCGTCTGCAAGCGGCTGCAGGGCCGGGTCGAGGCGCTGGAGCGGAAGAAAGCAAAGGACTGAAGCATGGCCGAGGCCCGCAGGCAGACCATCAAGGCGGTCTACGAGGACCCCCGCGCTGGCTTTGGTGGCATCGCTCAAAACGCTGCGGCAGGCGCAGGCTCGCGACCCCAGCATCACTTAGAGAAGAGGTGAAAGCCTTCTTGGACGGCCTCAGGGTCAACCAGGATCGCCCCCAGAGGGGCTACAACAGCCATGAACCAGCTGCAGGTGGACTTGGCCGACATGAACGCCTTTGGCGGCAAGCCCTATCCCTTCATGCTGGTGGCCATCGACGCCCTCACAAAAAAAGTGGACGCTGAACCGTTGAAGGACCGCCTAGCCACCACCGCGGCCGCGGGGATGAAAAAAGTGTTTCAATCTTTGGGGGTGCCAGCCAACGTGTACTCCGACGACGGCGTTGAGTTCAGAAAAGAATTCAAGCAGCTGTTGGATTTCTGGGGCATCGAAAAGCAAGTCACCAGAGGCCACGCCTACTTCGCGGAGCGCACCATCCGCACCATCAAGGAGGCCATGCTGAGGCGCATCGCGGCCGGAGCGGGGCGGCGAGGGCAATGGCACCTCATGCTGCATGATATCTTGAGCCAGATCAACGGGAGGAAGCACAGCACCACGCAGGTGGTGCCCGACCTGGCCTACTCCGACCCAGAAATGGCTGAGATCGCTTTGCGCAACATCAAACGCAGGACCAAGCACAAGGTGACGCGACCCGAGATCAAGGTCGGGGACAGCGTTAGGATCAGGGTCAAGCCAATCGAAAACAGGGCCTCCTACAGGGTCAACGAAATTGCTTGGAGCGAAAAGGTTTACAGGGTCACCGCATGGAAAAAAGCAAGATGGGGGCGAGGTTCAGCTTGGAGGGGTGGCCCGAAAAGGTGCTGCACAGGGATCTGCGAAAGGTGCCCGAAGGCACAGCTCCCGCAGCCCGCGCGCTGGAGGTGCAATCCCGCCAACGGAGGCTGCAAAAAGGACCAACTGTTTTTTTGCCCGCAAGCGTCGCTGTTCTCGCTGGTTTTTTGGGAGCTCTCACAGGCAGCCGGCGGCAGTGGGTCTCTCATCTCCAGCAGGGCCGCAGCCACCGGGCCATTACCCAGCGGGCGCCGGGAGGCCTTGGACCGATGAGGAACTCCATGACGTTCTCGAAGACCTCGGTGCCGGGCGGCGCGTAGGCGGCCAGCAGCCGCAGCTGCTCCAGGTTGCGCCAGTGCCCCAGCGGCGCGAGCTGTGGGCGTCGAGCTGGAAGACCTTGTCGTTGAAGGCTGACAGGGACTTCTTCTCGACGGTCTCACGCAGACCTGGTGCTCGCGGCTGCGCAGGGTGGCGAAGGTGGCCCTGCGCTCGCCGGACTCCTCAAGCACCTCCCTCTGCACCGTGAGGATGCTGTACATTTTGGAGCGCAGCCCGACATACTCCAGGATCCTCGCGGGGAAGGTCTCGTCACCTAGCTTCCCAGCTGCTCCATCACCTCGACGGCCTTGGCGCGGGGGGCGCAGCCAGCATGCCTCCCGCTCCGGGTCCTTGGAAGGGCCGGCCACGTCGAAGAGCTCCGCACCGCGCAGGTTGGCGTCGGCCATGGCGTGGATGGGGTCCTGCAGCTCGAAGATCTGCGGAGTCGGTGTCCGTTGATCTGGAACTCGAAGTTGGTCATGTTGGGCCTGCCCACTGCCCGCTCGAACTTGGCGGGGTCCACGTAGGCCGTGGTGTTCCTGAACTTGTCGGGGTTCATGCAGCACCGGCCGAAGATGGCGTTCTGGGTGAGCTTCACCGCCTTCTCTGCCACCACGCTCCCGCTTCCTTCAGCTCCCGCCACTCGCGGTGCTTCAGCCCCATGAAGCCGGCCATGAAGGGCTCGCAGCGGAAGCGGTAGGCCCGGTGGAGCCTCCAGACCCGGGCCCCGAGCACTCCCGGAGAAACTTCAGCCGCTTGCCGTCCACGCCCTTGCAGACTGCATGCCGAGGAAGGGCACCAGTTTCTCGCAGGGGACGGCGCGACGCCGAGGCTTGCGGCCATGGCCGCCGTGTGCGGCCCGTACATGCCGGGCCCCACCTTCATGCGGGCCGGCAGCGCCCAGTCCAAGTAGTCGTCGGCCTCGGACGGGAAGTAGTCCACCAGGAGCAGGTAGCACTGGAGCCACCGCAGCCGCTCGGCGCCGCTTTCCGGCAGGGGCACGGGCTCGCAGGGGGTGTTGGGCATGGGGTGCGTCATCGCCGCCGGGTACATGGCGTTGAAGTCCAAGTAGGAGATCCAGCTGGACGGTTCCCGGGAGTCCTCGCCCAGCTCAGGGTTGTTGGCCCGGGCGTACGGCTGGAAGATGCAGCTGAGACCTCCCATGATGGACGCCCGCACGTCTTGGTGGGCCCGCTCATCAGTGATGAGGTGGATCGGGAACTTGCGGGCCGAGTGCCTCAGCATGGCGTCCCAGGCGGCCCCCGGCAGCGTGACGTGCCCAGCCGGTACCGGCAGCCGAAGGAGTAGCGTCTTCCCGGCGTCAGCGTGTAGGTGCGCACAATGTTCCAGGCGAAGGCGCTCAGGGTCATGGCGTAGCCCTCCAGCTGGAAGCCTCCCACCGCGAAGCTGGCCGAGGCCACGGAGCTCTGTGGAGCGCACCAGAAAATTTCCTAGCGTGGTGAGCGTGGGTTCCAGCAGCACCTTGCCGTGACGTCGTCGGCCCCTCCGTCGAGGAACTCGTGCTTCAGCAGCAGTGCCGAAGCCGCCGTGTCCTCCTCCTCCGTGTTGCCGGCCTCCAGGGTTGCGTCCAGGATCTGGAGGCCGTAGACGTCCACCGTTCCTGCCGTTTGGTTGGGCAGGCCCGGCGCCTGGAAGTGCGCCCCGAAGTGCAGCTTCGCAACTCCGTTCGGAGGCACTGTGAAGTACATCTTGGCCGTGCTCCAGGCGCCCTGGTCGCCCGCGAAGCTGCCGTACATGGGTCGTAGACGTTGTCTGCCTCGGACATGTACACCACGAAGTTGGAGGCCGTGCCGAGCCGGTAGCGGCAGGCGAAGAGCAGCTCTCGGCCCGGGGGTCAAGTTGTAGGTGCGCACAATGTTCCACGGGTTCGCCGCCAGGGTCAGGGTGTAGCCGTCCACGCTCACTCCCGCGGTGTGCGTGGCCAGGACCACGCTGCAGCCGCTGCTGGGGCGAACCGTCCAGTTTGACAGCGAGACGTCCGTGGGGGCCAGGATCTGCTCTCCTATGGCGGCCACCACCTCGTCGGCCCCTCCGTCGTCCGGAAAGCGCACGGCTATTTGCAGGGCCGAGGCCGCCTCCGTGACTCCGAGCTTGTTGGCCAACAAACCGTCCACCTGCGTGATGGTGTAGTAGCTGAGCAGCGCGGCTGCGATGCTCGAGGCCGTTGCCGTGTCCTGGTCTGCGGATGACGGTACGCCACCAGCGCCGAGGTGATTTGGTTGGTTGTGAACACGTCCTGGCCCGGGCCCGTCCTGTAGGCCAGCAGCGCTCCCGCGATGGCGGCCTGCGTCTGCGTGTCCTGCGCCGCGCCCGTGCGGTAGTCTCCCAACAGGGCGTCCACTTGTGAGGAGGTGTAGTAGGCCAGCAGCGCGGCTGTGATGGCGCTGGTCGTCTCCGCGTCCTGCGCTGCCCCTATGCGGTAGTCTCCCAACAGAGTGTCCACTTGTGAGGAGGTGTAGTAGGCCAGCAAGGCTGCTGTTATGGCAGCGTCCGTGCCCGCCGTGGAGTAGCAGTCTGCCGTGATGCTCAGCGTGTCGTCGCCGTTGGCCAGCGCAGCAGAGAGAGGAGCCATGAAGTGCAGGTTGCGAACGACGTTGCTTCCGCGAAGGAGCTCCCAAGTCGTGAAGCCCGAGCCCCGACTGCGCCCTGAAGGAGTCCCGGTAGCTCTCCATGACGTCCGCCAGGGCCAGGACGTCCGTGTGGAGGTAGCAGTCATGGAACTCCCGGAAGGTGGTCCAGCCCATGCTCCTGGCCGCGTCCACCGCCTGCTGGAACTCCTCCTCGCCCACAGGCTTGCCGGCCAGCACGCTGTCGTAGCAGTCGCGCTCCCACACCGCCGGCCTCAGCCAGGCCTCGGGGCCGCTGAAGTGGTCGAAGGGCATGGGCAGCTTGCGCAGCAGGCAGTCCCACACCAGCGCCAGCCTGCTCCTGCAGCAGCGGGTCCTCCGCGACGTGGGCCCGCGCCTGCGACCGACTGCCCTGCACCGGGGCGCGGGAGGCAGCGGGACGTCTGCGGGCACTGCCGCCGCAGGGGCCGCATGGTGGGCCGCAAGGGCGCGCAGAGCTTCCGCAGCTCGGGGTGGTGCGAGGCCATCAGCGGGAAGAGCTCCGGCAGGGACCTGTGGCCGGCGGCGCAGGCCCGGAGGTTGTCGATCATGTTGGCCAGGGATGTCGGGAAGACGTTCATGCTGTCCACGAACCGCAGCGGGCCCCAACAAAGCTGCAGGCACTTCTCGCCCGACTTGGAGAGCACCGACAGCCTCAAGTGGCTGTAGTCCTGCTGCTGGAGCGCGGCCTGCACGGCTCCTTGCCATCCAGCCTTGGCTTTTGCCTGCGCCTTGGCCTCGGCCTTGGCCTTGGCCTTGGCCTTGGCCTTGGCCTTCGCTTTGGCCTTGGGCTGCGCCGCATCCTCGGAGCTGCTGTCCGAGTCCGAGGAGTCGCTGTCGGAGTTGCTGCCGGAGCTCTCCTCTTCATCTTGCCGCGCGCGGCGGACCGGAGAGCCCAGCGACGCGATGTAGCGCAGCAGGAAGTGGAAGTCGTAGCCGCCTCCGTTGTGGAAGACCACCGGCACGCTCTTGGGCGTCTGGGCCGCGATGTTGCACGAGTGGCACAGCGCCCCGAGGTACCGCCCTGTGCCGTGGCAGTGGTGCAGCTTCTTCGCGGCGGTCGCGAACGACCTCAGGCACTCCCTGCAGTGAGCGGCGCGCTCGTGGGCCAGCTCCTCCTCCAGGGTCAAGCGCGCCGGCAAGCACCGCTGCCTCCACTGCAGGTAGTGCGCGGCCAGCTTGAGGAGGTCGTCCAGCATGGTGCGCACCACGTGGAACTTGCCGCTGCCCCGCTCGTGGCGCGCGAGCCGCAGCCTCAGCTCCTCGGGCGGCTCGTAGCCGCAGCGCCCGACCGCCACGTAGCAGGAGGACGCCACGGTGGTCTGGCGGGCAGGCTGCGCCTGGGCGACGTGCACCGACGGGGCGGGCGTGCTAGCACACCAGAGGGGAGAGCTCGGCCGAGGCCTTGGGCTTGTACCGCAGCAGGTGCTGGCGCTTCTCCGGATCTGGCAGCGGCACCTTCCGGGCGCGCTTGGCCACCTCTCGGTAGCACCGGCTGCTGCGGTGGCGCTGCCAAGAGGCCTTCTTCGTGAAGCGCGCCATGCACTTCGGGCACTTGTACTCCTTGCAGCCGCCGCTGTTGCTCGGCGTGGCGCCCAAGGCCACCCCCTGCCTGCTGGCCAGCGCCTGGAAGTTGTGGATCAGCGCGAAGTGGCCCTGGTGCAGCAGCAGCAGCGCCGTGTGCTTGGCGGAGCCCTGGTTGGCCGGGGCCCGCTGCTGCAGGATGTGGAAGTACTCCTGCCCGTCCTGCCACTGGGTGCGCTGCCACGCGAAGACGAAGACCTCCACCCGGCCGGCGTTCCGACGCTCGAAGGCGTCGATGTCCTCAAAGCCCACTGGGCGGTCGGTAGGCAAGCCGGAGAAGTCCAGCCCCGCATCGGCCAGAGCGGGCTGCCTGCCGGCAGGGCGGCGCCCGGGGCGGCGGGCCTGCTCGGGGTAGAAGAAGGAGCCCGAGCAGGTCGCGGCCCTTGACCGCTCAAGCTTGGTGAGCTTGTCCACGCCGAGGCAGTGGGCGAGGACGCACCACATAAAGCAGCGGTGGTCCGCGTTCCGGGGGTTCCAGACGGCCTTCTTCTTGGCCAAGCTCTCGGGCAGCTCCTTCCAGCAGCCGCCCGCCTTGTTCGGCGGCGGGGGCGCCGGGATCTCCCCCAGCTGCTGCGTGGGCGCCGTCAGCAGGTACGCGGCAGAGATGCCCACGAGGCGCCAATTAGACTCTGGGAAGCGAGAGTGCTCGAGCGCCACCGCTTCGACCGGATGGCCGCCATCGTGGCACCTGCGCGCGCGGCCGGCGACGCAGCGGGCCTCACGATCCACGGGGCCAGCTTCAGGAAGTAGTGCTGGAACTCCAGGCCCCGCTGCCGGCCATCCTCGAAGGGATCCTGCGCCGGGCGGGACAGCAGCAGCTGGAAGCTGACCTTGGCGAGGAAGGGCAGCGGCACAGCCAGCATGTCCTGAAGCCGGTCCACCAGCAGCCGCATCGCGTCCACGGTGAACACGTCCTGGCCCGGCAGCGGGCGCAGCCGCAGCTCGCGGGTCCAAGCTGAGCCGCGCGGGCGCAGCACCGCCACGTCCGCCTCGGCTCGAGGGGCGCGGGGCTCCTCCAGAGGCACGGGGCGGAACGCCTGCAGCCACATGCGGCCCATCAGCCCCTCCAAGCGATCGGCAGCCAACATGGCGTCGCGAGCACGAATTGCTGTGAGCCAGAGATCCTAGAATATTTTCTTAACAAAGCCGGTCAAACCAAACGCATGTGGTCGGACGTCCAACAAGGCTGCAAACGCGAGTCTTTTAGCATCTGTCCAAGGTTTGTGGCTGGCTTCAGAGCTAGGTGAAACGTAATACTAGCGCAGCAGGGCCTCAACGGTGTCTCCCTGCGTGGCCAGCGAGGCGGTGAGCTCCCTGGAGGCCTCCTCCAGCTCCCTGCGGGCCTTCTCGACTCGATCTGCGGCCGCGGCAGTGGTGCTCTTGGCCGCCTCCATGACCGGCAGCCGCTCGGCGATCTTCTTGCCAACGAGCAGCCCCTCGACCTCCTGGAGCTCCTGAAGAACCTGCGCCAGCTGCGAGGGGTCCTTCGCTCGCTGGCGGCGCTTCAGCAGGGCCGCGTGCTTCTTGCGAAGCGCCTCCAAGGTCAGCCCCAAGGTCGGCTCCGCGGATGCTTGCGGCGCGGCCGCCTGCAGAGTCGCCTTGCGGGGCCGCGTGAGCCTGCCCCGGAAGTTGGGGACCAGGCGGAGGGCCGAGAGCGCGGGGTCCTCCTTGGGGTCGAGGTCGGTCAGGTCGAGCTCGGTGAGCTGGCTCAAGGCCTCCTCGCACTCGGAAGCCTCGAGGCGCTTGCGCCGGCGGACCAGGCGCTCGCAGAAGGCCACCGCATCGGCCACGCCTGCGGGGGCAGCCACATCAACCGAAGGCACCTCGGGAGGGCCGCCCGCGCCAGTGGGGGCAGCAACATCAATCGAAGGCACCTCGGGAGGGCCGCCCGCGCCAGTAGGGGCAGCAGCATCTGGGGCAGCCGTGTCAACCAAAGGAACCTCGGGGGCGGCAGCGGCGGGCGCTGCCACAGCAGCAGCAGGCTCGGCGACGGAGCCCTCATCCGAAGCCTCGGCTGCGGCAGCAGTTCCGGCTGCGCCGAGCTGCTTGCGCTTGTTGATGCGGTTGCGGAGCTTGGTCCTGTGAGATTTGACCTCGCTCCGCAACTTCTTGGCCTCTTCGAGGTCGGACTCCTCCAGGGGGACCTTCCCAGCCTGCCCGTCCTCGATGAGCCGGTCCAGGGTCGAAGATCCCCGCTGCAGCCGCCGGCGCAGGCGCTCCGCGTCCTCCAAAGGAGCGGCCCGCCCGAGAGAATCGGCCTCGCGGAGGGCCTCGCGCAGGGGCTCCAGCTGCTTGCGGTATTCCAGCAGCGCGTCAGCCATGGCCGCAAGAAGTGCTGCGGAGGGATTTCTCTATTGTTGATCTCGAACGGCTCGGTCGAGCAAGCTCCTTCGCAAGTGGGTCAGGGGCGCCAACGAGGCACAACCGTCAATCGCAGGAACAAACCAAAGATCCACCCCTCAAAAGAGGGTCAGGGCTGCCAACGAGACGCTGTGAAAGGGGTTGCCAATGGCCTCTAAGTCCTTGCCGTCCTCGCAAGGCACAAGCACTGCAATCCAGCTCACCACAAATACCTTCGATTTTGGAGGTGGGCGACAATTTAAGAGTTGTTTTGAGAAGGAAATCGACAGTTTCCACTGCTGCTCAACTTCCCTGATCGCCACCTTCAACAAACAGCATCAAACACCTGTGCGCAACTTGGCTCAAAAAGATCAAACTGGCAAGCCACGAGAGCAATTCTTTCCCCCACACTTCTTCAAAGGGCTTGGTACTGCATCCGTGCGCTTTGGCACAGGGAGGAATGCCTCGGTGAAACAGCTGTTGACCAGCGCCGGCAACTGTTGCTGGTCCTGTACCCGTTGCAGGCATTCCCCCGCTTGACTTGAACACCGTTGCCTGGTGTTCAAAAGTGTGAACTGTTGCCTCCCTTACCCTTCAGGAGTCAAGCAAAGTCGCACTGCAACGAAACAACTGTGCCTGCGAATGCATGCTTTTGTCTCTGTACGAGGTGAAACGTTGTGCGCCAGCATTGCCGCAGCCGAGAACAGTGGCCGCAGCCAGCAGTAGCCTGGCAACGATGCAAGTTCACAAGTGTGGAACACTGCTGGGTTGCCGAGGTGCCTCAAACTATGCCGCTCCAGCAGCTGCAGCTGGCAAAATGAAGCCGTAGCAGTCTGCCCTGACAGCTGGGCGGCGGCGCAACCCAAAATTGAAAGGCATCGGAACCAAGTGCTCGGCTTGGATTCGCCACGGTCGACTTCTGATTCTTCATCTTCTTTCACCCAGCCGCCGTCCTGCAAAGTCCAGCCGAGAGACGGCAATGGGGTGAGGTGTGGGGGATGGAACGACTGGGCGTGCGCTTCGACATGCAAAGCTCTCCTTCCGGCTGTAAATGTCGATCTTGAACGATGGAATTGAGAGCTCTGCCTTGTTCTTTATCCCCTGAAGCAATCAGAAGAGAAAAGAGTTGGAAAATTGCAAAGTACCATGTGCAGTCAAGCAAACGATTCTGAGCGCACGGCTTCTTTGAGATCATCCACCTGACATCCCCGCGAAGCATGAAGCGGCATTTCCGAAGACAAAACAAAGCTGAAATAGGTCCTTCGCAGGCGCAGCTGAGGCGTGGGCATCTAAAACACTTGTGGTTATTTTGAACGCGCTGCCAATGGTCTCAAGCTCCGTGCCATCCTCGCAAGGCACAAGCACTGCAATCCAGTTCACATCCAACCGTTTAACCGATGGCTCCACAAACGCCTTTGATTTTGGAGCTAGGCGACAATTTGAGAGCTCTTCTGAGAAGGAAGTCGACAGCTTTTTTCCGAACATGAATGCAGGGCAAAACTGCTCACAGCTGCTGGTAAGGTCCAGGCAGGGCTTCCCAGCTGACAGACCCACACTGCTGGGGTTCGTTGCGGAACGGGACTGCCTTGCAGGCGGCAATCTGAGCAAGCAAACGTGAGAAGTGCGCCCGTTGGCTTTCACTCTCCCTGAAACTGATTAGGTTTCGAAATCAAGCTGTAATACATCCAACTAGAAAGCAACAATACCATCCAAGGCCCAAGTACAACAAATGATGTGTAGGGCATTAGTCTGCCAGCGCCAATCGTTCTTCCAGCGCATGGATTTTGGGGGAAATCTACTGTTTGTTTGAAAAGAACATGATCGGTCAGCTTTGCTTGCAGCTTTGCATTCAAGAGCATGTTTGCTTACAAGCGCCCCATGAACCATGGAACAACATGCAAATGCAAGACCAAAAGCGTCTGATGCCGATAAGCTCCGAAATCAAGCTTGAATACATCCAACTAGCAAGCAAAAAAAACAATTCAAGGGGCAAGTACAAGAATTGGCAAGAAATGATGAGTAGGGCGTTGTCAGGATGAATGATCCAACGCATGGATTGTAGCGGAAATCTACTTTGAGCTTTGAGACATTATTTGCTTGAAAAGAAACATGATCGGCCCAGCTTTGCCTGCAGCCATTCAAGGGCAACCTACCCGGCAGCGGTCCACAAAACAAAAGAGAAGAAAGCAACGCTTGAGGACCGCTGCAAATCCCACTTGCTTTGCAAAATTGGGGTTCAACAGTTGAAAGAGAGACCATGCGAGAAGGAAACCAAACACTCGTCTTTGACAGCAGCTCTTGACCACGGACTGAGTCGGTGCAATGCCTCGCATGGAGCCAAAAAAAGCGTGTTCAGCACATTGCTTCCAAGCTGCTGGGCTCACATGCGTCAACGTAAACCTTGATACAGTTGCGCAGGTAGCTTGTGGCAGGGATGAGCACCTGTGTTGTGCTTCTGTTGCTGAACATGTCATCCTTCAAGCCTTGGTCCAAAAAGGTGGTCGTCTCGCTGTTGATGACGCCGCCAAAGTTCTTCTTAGCAATGATGCGGGCGCCCTTCTGGCTCTCCGTCTCCCTGTCCGCGCTGCCTTCCTCAATGGGGGACCACCCCTGTCGCGCAAGGTTCTCCAAGTGCTCACGGGTGAGCGGGTCTTTGGCCAAACCAGCCAGCCCCTCCGTACCTCGTACTCTGAAGGGGTCGAAGGAGTCTTTTGCACCAAGCTGAAGCTGTTCAAGAAGCTTATCGATGGCCTGCTGGCAGAGAAGTATGTTGCCGCCGAAAATCATGTAGAACTCCTGGCAATGCGAGTGAAACAAACTCTCGCATCGACCTCGAACATGCGTTATTTTTTGTAGTCGTGCGTGTCTGCGGGGTGTATTACCGTTCGTGTCAAAACTAAGTTGTGATGCGCACATACAAGCAAGCCTACGCCAACCAGAAACCCCTAGAACGCTCCTCCGCCACATCCCGAGGCAAACCCCACTCTGTCAGCAAATCCAACATTGGATCCCTTTCAACCTCTGGAATCACGATTGTCTTCAGCGCATCGTACTTGTTGAAACCAAGTGTTTCCAGGCCATATGGGAAAGCGAAATCCGAGGCAGTCAAGATGATGGAAGCCTGGCAGCTTTCCTTTGTCATTGCCACAAAGGTGGCAAGGGCCCGCAAGGCTGCGTCCCTCTTGGATTCGCTGTCTCCGTTGCCATTCGGATTTGGAAAAGCAATGTTGGCTTCGTCGATGATCATTGTCGGGATCTTGGCCATTGCCACTGCTGCTTCAACGAAAGCCCAGAGAAACTCTTGCGGCTTGGGCACATTCAGCAACTCGGAAAAAGCAAGCTCTACTCCACCTTCCGCATCACCCTTCTTCACGCTCTCCTTGCCAAATGCTCGAGCAACCCAAGGGGGCACATTCTCTTCACTCCAAACTTCTTTTGCTTTGGCTCGAAGGCATTCCAAAGCATCTGTTGACTCGGGCTGGGGTGGGCGGCGCATATTGACGTGGAGCAACGGGGAGTGAGCGATGCCCTCTTGAGCAAGCTTTTTCACAATCTTAGTCTTGCCAAGGGACTTGCCTCCAATGACAAGGTACAAGCCCGGTGTTTGCATAGCCTGACCAGGGTTTTGCGAGAAGGTCACCAATTCTCACACCAAGCAACACAAGCTTACTTTATATGCAAAAACAAGAAGCTCAAGCCTGCTGCAGCGCTTCGACGAAGTCAGCTCGTCCAGCAATCTGGTCGCTCTTCCTGTAAGCCTGTGCGGCCGCGCGGACTCTTTGCAGGTATTCAATGTCACTGATGCCCTTGTCTTGGGCAACTTCATGCACGCGCTTTGGGATGTTGAAGGTCACGCCGTGGAAGCCGAAGACCAGGAGGAAAGGCAGAGCGACCGCAAGGCGCCTGCAGCGAGCTGAGGCGCTGCGTTTGCAAGCCATGATGCTGTGATGGCGGTGGTGCTGGGCAATTGCAAATGTTTTTCTGCTGCATCTCAAAACCTGAGGCGCAGATGGCTGATGCTTCGGAACTGCCTTCAACATTGTTTACATCTGAACTGTTCTCTTGTTCTCAACTTGAGCCAACGGCGGAGAAACGCTGATCACTCCATTTCACCATTTAACCCGCATTCTGCTTCCCAGACCCCAGGACCAGGCCAAAACCCATAGCCATAAAATCGAAAACAGGACCGTGGCTGGTGGGAGGGCAAAGAGAGATGAAGCACAAAGAGAGATCCCCGTGTCAGCCACACGGACCGCTCCTGCGGGAGCTGGCAGCTGGCAGGGAAGGGTGGATGAAGAGATTGTTCGTGAAGGGTTCCACTCATTAGGGGTTTAGTGGGGGAGCATGTGCTTGTTGGTGGGGGTTCCTCCAGCTCCTTGCGGGCCTTCTCGACCTCGCGGCCGCAGAAGCGCTCAAGACTCTTTAGTGGGTTGGAGTGAAACACAATCAGCGAGTTGAGTCTGTGCATCTGCTTCATCGCTCTTGCATCAACAACCTCCTTGAGCCATCTTCAAGCGCCAAGGCAACAAAAATAAGCATGAATGTTCATGAAAAAATCGTGGCGTTTTTTTGCCTGAACAACCGCATGTGAAAATCCAATTGGTTCTCCGTGGCAACAAATCGACTCCCCAGCCTGCCGCGCCATCCCGAGCTTTGTTAGCGTCAATCCCCAGCACCTGCTCAGACGCCCAAGCTCCTGCGACGGAGTCTGCGTCCAGCGCCTGCCACTGCGCCTTGCTCCTGCGACGGAGCCTGCCCTGCACCTGTCACAGTGCCTGACGCAGCCCTGCACCTGTCACGGCCCCCCCCCCCACGACGAAACCATAATTATTAAAATAAGTTCGGCGTGAAAAAACGCGAGATTTTCTGTGAGAAAACAAGACTTTTCTGGGGAAAAAACATTTTTTGCGGTTGCCACTGCTCCCTGCTCCAGTGCCAGGGACATACTCTCAAGCGTGTCCTAAACAGCAACCGCAACGCCAACCTACAACAGCGCCGGCCAAATCCGCTCGATTCACAGCGGGCACTCCCGGCGGGGCTCCTCGAACCGCAGGTCCGTGACCTCCAAAGTCAGCCCGCACTGTCCGCTCATCAGCCACAGGCTGCGGGCCTGCAGCCGAACGCGCGCGGCGCTGCGGGCCAGCGAGGTCGGGCGCTCGGCGGGCGCGCCCGCTGCGTCCCAGAAGCGCGCGCCGGCCGGCAGCTTGGCCTTTAGCAACCAGTCGCCGCCCTTGGACTGCCGCACGGCCGGCAACAGCCGCGCTCGAACCGCCTCGGGCGGGAGCACGACGTTAAAGACGCGCTCGGAGACGGCCGCCAGCCGCTCGACCAGGTCGTCCTCAACCCGCGCCCAGTACTCGCGCGTCGGGCCGTCGGCCGCGAAGCTGACCGTGGGCCGCTGCCCCTCGGAGCCCGCCGACGGCTCCCACGGCATCTCCAAAGCTCAAGAACTTGCCTCCCTTGGCGTTGGAGCGCACGTCGCCCAAACGCCACATGCTCGACTCGCGGGCCTTTGGCTCGGCTGGCTTGTTGCTGGCCATCTTCTTTTTCTACCTCGACACAAGAAAAAGCTCGTCCGAGCAGAAAAACATCATGCCGGCCGTCGGCCTGCTGGACTGCCTGGCTCTGAATTGCCAGCTGGCCGGCCTGTTCGCGGGCCTCGTTGCGGCGATGTGGCTGGCCGCCCAGCTCTCTGGGGAAAGCGATGCCGAGGCTGCTGGAGCTGTTCAACGGGACGGGCTCCATTGGCCGCGCCTTCCGCGAGGCCGGCTGGAATGTGACTTCCTTGGACCTCGAAGCTAAGTTCCAGCCCAGCATCTGCTGCGATATCCTGCGTTGGGACTTCCGCGCTGCCTTCCCACCGGGGCACTTCGACATGGTTTGGGCAAGCCCCGTGTGCACGGAGTATCCCAGAGCGCTGACGACCCGTCCCCGGCGCTTCGAGAAAGGCGATAGGCTAGTGCTCCGCGCGCTCGAGATCATCGCCTACTTCGATCCGCCCATGTGGATCCTGGAAAACCCCAAGACGGGGGTGCTGAAAAGCCGGCCCTTCATGCAGCGTCTCCCCTTCCACGACGTGACGTACTGCTCCTACGGCTTCCCCTACAAGAAGCAGACGCGCCTCTGGACCAATATGCGGTGGCAGCCCAGCCAGCCCGTGTGCGCCCGGGACTCGCGCTGCGAGGCCTGGGTCGACGGCCGCCACCGGCAGGTCGCACAGCGTGGCCCGCGCATCGTGGGAGGCCATCGCGAGCAAATCGACCGGACGCTTGAGAGCCGGGAGCAACTTTATAGCATCCCTCCGGCTCTGTGTGAGAAGATCGCGGCCGCTGCGACTGCCGAGCTGGCGGAGCGCTTGAGCATCCCCGGCTGAAAACGCCGGCAAAAATCGCCCATGGCCCCAGCACCAGCCCTCGCGCCGGCAAAAAATCGCCCATAGTGGCCCTGCACCAGCCCTCGCGCCGGCAAAATCGCCCACACTGGCCCCAGCGCCGGCAAAAATCGCCCATAGTGCCCTGGCACCAGCCCTTGCGCCGGCAAAAATCGCCCATAGTGGCCCCAGCACCAGCCCTCACGCAGGCAAAAATCGCCCATGGTGGCCCCAGCACCAGCTCTCGCGCAGGCAAAAAATCGCCCAAAGTGGCCCCCGCGCTGCGTCCTGGTAGCAAGCCCGCGTGGCTGATCCGCCTGCTGGGCAAGTGTTGGCCCGCAAGCCAAAAGCGCCGTTCACGCGCCTTTTTTCTGTTCTACAACAGACCGGCCAAAACAGCCAGCTGCCATGCGTTGCGGAGCACTGGTCCAAGCCCGCCGCGTCCCGCTGCGCCTAAGCCCGCGCGCCGGAAGCAGCACTCAAGCGCGTGGATCGCTAGCTCAAACCAGCAGGGCGGGCGGGGGCGGCCGGCTTGGAGCCTCTGCAGAAGGCGAGCAGGTGGGACTCTCGACGGGCGAGCTGCGCCAGAACATGCTTTTCACAGCGCTGCCGGCTTCTTAGCCGCGTCGTTGGCTGCGGCTGCGCGCCCTTTGGCGGGGGAGCTCGCCCCACCAGAGCGTTGGAAAGCACCTTGCAAGTCTTGCAAAAGTGGCGCTAGAGTGGTGAACAAGGAAACGATCGCGATAATTTCCGCACTTCTCGTCGAAAGTCACCGGGGGGGATGAAGTTCATTGCTCGAAAACGATGAAATTCCTTGCGGACGATGATTTTCAACCGCCAAAACAATGAACTTCAAAGGGGGACCGATGAACTTTGGAAGAGCGGCTTTTGCGCACTTTTGCACCCAAAAAGCAAGCGGTGACAAAGCGGTGACAAGCGGTGACAAGCTCAGCGGGCTGGAATTCGCAGGCTTTTCGGGACAGAAAACGGACGAGCATGGCGAACGCCTGGAGTCGGTTTTCGGAGGAAAACGAGCGAATTTGGAGGCCCAGGCAACACATTTGACGCCGGACACAAAAAAACACACTTTTCGGAGTTGGCCGTTTTCAGCGCTTTGTGCACCAAAAACGGAGCGGCGACGAAGCGGTGACATTGCTGGTGACAAGTTCAGCTGGTTGGAAAATTTGCAGGGTTTTTGGCCCAAAAATCACAAATAATTAGGGGTGTATAAGCAGCCTTTCCTTACTACTCTTGGCAGGCTGGCTCCAATGCCGGGTGGCGCGGCCGGGTGGCGCACCCTAAGTGCCAAGCCTCTTCATGTTAATCCGAGTTGAGAGTTAAAGCAATTAGACTTCAATGCCAGTGCCAAGCCGCCGTAGATGAACAGGAAACTATGGGGTTTCCGGTTGCCTTGTATAAGCAGAAATTGCTAAGCTTCAGTAGTAAGGAAGGAAGGTTATAGTATCATATTTTCAGGGACCTCTCAGGGTCTCTTCTTGCATTGGTTCTGCAGCTGCTTCAGGGGCTGCAAGGCAGCATTTCTGTGCGGCGGGTCAGTGCGAGCACAGGCCTTGTAGCAGGCTTACAGGCGAGTTCAGCCCCAGTTTCCAAGCTTCTTCTCCGCAGGGTTTTTTGCGGCCCGGCAGCCCGCCGAGGACCTGGCTCGGAGCCCGACAGCAGTAGTAAGGAAAGAAGGCTTATACACCCTAATTAATTTTCGGATTTGGGTCCCCAAACCCTGCAAAACAGCCAAATTCTTCAACCAGCTGAACGTTTTTCCGATGTCACCGGTCTTTGTCACCACTCCGTTTTTGGTGCAAAAAGCGCTGAAAACGGCGAACTCCGAAAAGTTCGTTTTTTTTGTGTCAGACGTTGAAAGTGGTGCCCGAGCCTCCAAGTTCGCTCGTTTTCCGCCGAAAACCGGCTCCAGGCATTCGCCGTGCTCCGAATTCCGTTTTCTGCCCCGAAAAACCTGCGAATTCCAGCCCGCCGAGCTTGTCACCGCCGAAGTCACCGGTCTCTAACACGGAGTCAGCCAGTGTCTGACGCGCCAGCCCGCCGAGGACCAGGCTCGGAGCCCGACAGCCCGCCGAGGTTCTCCCACGTAACACGGCAGCCCGCTGAACTAGTCACCGCCGATGTCACCGGTCTCTAACACGTCAGCCCGCCGAGGCACCGGGGAGGAATCGAACCTCCGAAACGTCGCTCTGGAGAGCAACACCCAAGCCATGTCACCATGGGCTCTCTCGTCCCAAAACGTGGCCCAAGATCACCACGAGGGTTTTGGAAAACCTGGTTGATCCTGCCAGTAGTCATACGCTTGTCTCAAAGCCGTTCCCTGGTCGACGTGGCCAGGTTGGTCAGCGGCAAGTCCGCGAGTGACAGTGCGCAAGACGTTCGTGTCGTACTGGAAGTATACCAGGAATTGAAGGATAATATCCTTCAATTCAAATTCCCTGGTGCAGGTCTCGTCATGTGGCCGAGGTGTCCCAAGCGTTTTTTGACCGACATTATCGGTCAATTCATCGCATCATGCCCAGTGTCCGATTTTATAGGACACTGCGCCACTTCGCGTACTGGTAGCACGGGGTGATATATAATTATGCCACCCTGTCCCCGAATGTTCCATAGCGACTCAAGTGAGGGAGCGTTGCGAAAGTGCAACAACCCATCGTTACGAATTCGTGTAACGACTACTCCTAAGAAAACATGTTTGAAGGACCTGTCACGGGCAACATCCCGGAGGTCCTGGACAACGGAGAGGTGACTGACGGCACGCACGTCACAGCAGGACAGCTGGCCCTCGCTCTGACGCCCTACGCTCAAGTAACTGACCTGGCGGTGAACACGGCAGCCTCCGGCAACAACGCCGCTGCCATCCAGTCCCTGGACGACCGAGTCACCGCAGAGCTGGCCTCAAAGCTGGACAGCAGCGCGCTGGCGCCGGCGATTGCGCCCCTAGCAACGGCGGCGGCCCTGGCCACCACGGACGGGCAGGTGGCCGCGCACGGAAGCAGCATCGCAGCGCTGCAGAGCTCGCTGACCACGGGTCTCTCCAACAAGGCAGACCAGTCGGCCTTCGACGTGCTGGAGGGCGTGGTGGCCACTAAGAGCACCCCGGACGGCGTGGACCTGAAGCTGTCCAACTACAGCACCACGGCGGCCATGAACGGCTCCATCGCCTCGGCCAACAACGCCACGCTGGCCACGGTGGCCGCCAACTACGGCCTCAAGACGGTGGTGGACCAGCACTCCCTGGACATAGCGGCGAGGATCACGCCGCTGGAGGTGGACACCAAGGTGGCCAACGCTCTCCTGGGGGCCGTCACCGCCGCGGCGCTGGCCTCCGAGCTCGCGAGCAGAGACGCCTCCATCTCGGGGCTGCAGGCCTCCAAGGCGGACGCCAGCGCCCTGACCGCTTACGCCCTGCAGTCGGCCGTGGACACTTCCTCTGAGGTGGACTCGAAGATCTCGGCCGCTCTCCTGGGCGCAGTCACCACGGCAGCCCTGGACGCGGCCCTCCTCGGCAAGGCGGACGCCAGCGCGCTGGCCTCCCTGCTCTCCACGGTGGACGGGTTGGACACGCCGCTGGACGTAGATACGAAGATAGCAAATGCCCTGCTGGGTCTCGCCACCGAGGCCTTCGTCGCAGCGCAGCTTGCTAGCCGGGACGCCAGCATCACGGCGCTCCAAGCCTCCAAGGCCGACGCGACGCTGCTGGCCTCATACGCCACGAACGCCGCGCTCTCCGCCAGCGAGACCGCGCTCCAGAGCGCCCTCGACGCAATCCTCGCGGAGCTCGCCGCCCTGCAGCTTTCCGGCAGCGGAGTTGTTAACGCGCCGGCCTGGGCGGGCTTCACGACTTGGGAGCTCCTTCGCGGAAGCAGCGTCGTTCGCAACCTGCACTTCGTGGCTCCTCTCTCTGCTGCGCTGGCCAACGGCGACGACACGCTGAGCATCACGGCAGACTGCTACTCCACGGCGGGCACTGACGCCGCCATAACAGCAGCCTTGCTGGCCTACTACACCTCCTCACAAGTGGACGCGCTGTTGGGAGACTACCGCACAGAGGCAGCGCAGGACGCGGAGACGGCCGGCGCCATCACGGCCGCGCTGCTGGCCTACTACACCTCCTCACAAGTAGACGCGCTGTTGGGAGACTACCGCACGGCGAGTGCAGGACACGCAGACGCAGGCCGCCATCACGGGCGCGCTGCTGGCCTACCGGACGGGCCCGGACCAGGACGTGTTCACAACCAACCAAATCACCTCAGCGCTGGTGGCGTACCGTTCGGCCGCAGACCAGGACACGGCAACGGCCTCGAGCATCGCAGCCGCGCTGCTCAGCTACTACACCATCGCACAAGTAGACGGCCTCCTTGCCGGCAAGCTCGGAGTCACGGAGGCAGCCTCGGCGCTGCAGATAGCAGTGCGCTTTCCGGACGACGGAGGGCCGACGAGGTGGTGGCCGCCATAGGAGAGCAGATCCTGGCCCCCACGGACGTCTCGCTGTCAAACTGGACGGTCCGCCCCAGCAGCGGCTGCAGCGTGGTCCTGGCCACGCACGCCGCGGGAGTGAGCGTGGACGGCTACACCCTGACCCTGGCAGTGAACCCGTGGAACATTGCGCGCACCTACAACTTGACCCCGGGCCGAGAGCTTCTCTTCGCCTGCCGCTACCGGCTCGGCACGGCCTCCAACTTCGTGGTGCACATGTCAGAGGCAGACAACGTCTACGACCCCCTGTACGGCAGCCAGGGCGCCTGGAGCACTGCAAGATGTACTCACAGTGCCTCCAAACGAGTTGCACTTCCAGGCGCCGGGCCTGCCCAACCAGACGGCTGGAACGGTGGACGTCTACGGCCTCCAGATCCTGGACGCAACCCTGGAGACCGGCAACGCGGTGGAGGCGGAGGAGGACACGGCGGCTTCGGCGCTGCTGCTGAAGCACGAGTTCCTCGACGGAGGGGCCGACGACGTCACGCTGGCCACCCTGGGCAAGGTGCCCACGCTCACCACGCTAGGCAATTTTCTGGTGCGCTCCAACAGCCAGAGCTCCGTGGCCTCGGCCAGCTTCACGGTGGGAGGCTTCTAGCTGGAGGGCTACGCCGCCGGAGAGACGCTACTCCTTCGGCTGGCGCGCCTGGACTTCTCGGTGCCGCCGGGTGGAGTCGCGAAGCTGCATCGGAGCCTTCGGCGGGTCTATCCCCGGGCTGGTGCAGCAGTCGGCGGGCACGCTGGACCTGTACAGCATGCAGATCAGGGCCTTGGCCTTCGAGGGAGAGTCGGTCTTAGTAACGGACGTGCGGACTCGCTGGCCCTCACGGGCTCGGCCACGCTGGACGGACTTACCGCGCAGGGCAACGTGGACTGCGACCAGTTGCTGTGCAACGCACCGAGTGTTCACCACGGGCGTGGACGCCTTGGGCGCAGTCTTCTGCGCAGCGCTCACAGCCACAGGCACCGTCGCCGGAGCCACGCAGGGGCCGTGTCAGGCAGCTCGCTGAGCATCAGCGGTGCGGCCACCGGAATTACGCCTTACAATCTCGCCTACTCTAACCTCGAAATGGCAGAGATTGCTCTGCGCAACATTGGGGCGCAGGGCCAAGCACAAGGTGACCCGCCCGGAAATTAAAGTTGTAGATATGGTTCGGATCAGGGTTAAGCCGATCAAAAGCAGGGGCTTCTACAGGGTCAAGATGGCCTGGAGCAGGGTAGTCTCCGCCGAGAGCGGGGAGATGGGGGCAAGGTTGGCTTGGAGGGGCGGCCGGAAAGGTGGTGCACAGGGATCTTCGAAAAGTCCCCGAAAACTCAGCTCCCAAACCAAGGGAGTTGGAGGTGCAGTCCTGTCAGAGAAGGCTACAGAGAGGCCCCGCTCCCACCTCCTTTTGACTGTGCCTCGGGCTTCTTAATAAAAAGCTGGACGGCGCGTTCGACGCCTTGCGTGCGAGCTCGAGAATTCCGAGCACCTTGCAGGAAGTCTTGGAAGAGGTGTGCAAGATCTGCACGGCTCTTCGCACCCCGGCCACGCGCGCAGCGGGCTGAGCTTGCCCTGCGCTGGTTCGAGAGCAACATCAAACGGGCGTGGAAAATTGGAAAGTTGGAGATGACGAGGGCTTGCTGTCGGAGACGTTGCAGAAGCTGAGGCACGTATTCACATCCGACAAGGCTGCGCATAAAGAGAGCACGGAGTGAAGTATGCGTCAAGTCTCCAGGGTTGGGCAGCGGACCAACAGCACACCTGATCCAAGCAATGGCCTGAGCACCACAAGCATTTTGAAGTCCTGCACACCAAGGTCTGGCGACCCGATGATTTGAATGACCGGCATGAAAACCTGTGGCTTGCAGCAATACGAACGTGGCCTGCTGGACATATCGTTGTGTGGCCTCCGTTGTGTCACAAGATGCCGTATGGATCTGGCGCATGTGGAGGTGCCAAACAATTGGAACCCAATGATCCTGCAGCCGCAGGGCTGTGACGAGAACGCACTCAGCATCAAGATTCACTCGATCGAAAAGCCAAGAGCGAAGCATGCAGTGAGGCGATTCACTGAGCAGGGCCGACGTGATCAATGGATCAACGGGGATCACAAGCTCATTGGGTTGAGTGTTGGAGATGCACTCAAGGTGGTACAGGATCTCATCGTCCCCCCAAAGGGTACCTTGCGCGAGTAGGGTCTGCGCACTGGTCGCAACAAGAGTTCGGCGAAGTTCAAGAAGATGGTCAAGAGAGCTTGCCACAGTGTGGCGCTGTCTACAGTGTGCGATAAACCTGTCGGTGGCTGATCTGTCTTCACTGCTGCCGGAATGATCCACATCTACTGGTGCAGGATGGGACTTACCACCACCTGGCAATCCTGGCAGGAACACACGGATCACACTATTGGCAAAGTGAAGAACAGTCAAGGTTGTGTCGACGGGCTTTCCGTTGCATCGAACTTCAACGGCAGCCAAGCTTGTGCGAGATCCGATCAAGAACTGAGACACAAGTTGGGATATCGGGATGTCACCTGGGGCACGAAATGGGGTCAATTTAGACCCGGCCCAGGCAATCCAGACTTCGGCACAGCCTGAAGGTGGTGGCACGGGGGAGGCAGCAACCATCCGATCAACACATTCGCGAATGTCAAGCGTCACGATCCGTTCCCATCCCTGCAAAGAACCGAGGAGGGAAACCTTCGAGGAATTCCGGAGTCGACCCTTCAAGTGGAAATTGGGGTAAGAAGCAAATTCTTGAACTGCGGAAACAAGGAGCTGGTGTCGGAGCTCGGCGTTGGTGGCCTGCACAGGAACATCAACACGATAACAACGATCGTGGTGGTACAAGTAAATGTGTGTCCGTACTGCAGTCATGCGAGCAGGAGTGTTCAAGCACTGAAGGTTCTGTTGCACACGTTGGCAGAGTGGGAACTCGCTCGGGTCGGTAAAACAGGGGATAGCGATCAGGTCTTGCACAGGATCAGGCACGAGGGCATCGGGTGCCAAGAGCACACTCTTGGGTCCACAGGTTCGGAAAATGCAATGCTCACTGATGTCAAATGCCGAGGTGATGGTCTTGAGACTTGAGTTGGAAGGTGCTGAGGTCTCCACGCATTCATCTGGGTTGAGCCAAATCTGGAAAGTAGGCAAACCCCAAGAGAGTGTGGGAGAACACACAATTTCGGAGGGGTGATTCTGAACTTGAGTACTCAAGACACCAACGTTTCGAGGTAGCGGCTTTGAGAGAGCGATGTCGGACACACACAGCCGTCTATCATCAGCGATGGATTCGGGCACCAAGTTCTCACGGGCGTGGGAAATTGCATGTAGGGGCTCACTATGCGACTCAGCTGGGCTTGAACTGCCGGCTGCAACCAAACCAATCCAGCTGGCAGATTCGATCACGTTCGTTTGGCTGGCTCGGAGTCTAAGTCTCCACGCATTCATCAGGATGTCCTGCGGATGAGAAACTGGCGCACAAATCCGAGTTTTAGTGAGGAGACACATGATGGGCAAAAGCACTTGCAACGCCTGCATGGGGGAAATGGCGTTTCCCACCATATGATGTGCGCTCCAGCAATTTCACGGAAGTTTCAGAGTTCCAAATGTTCCCAAGGCTAAAGCAAGCTCCAAAGGCGAGAAAAACCGAGGCCGCTGGAGAGAGCCGGCGTGGAGTCCACTTCGCAGCAATGCCGAAGGGTGCAGCGTATGCTGCGATCCATACTTTGCCATCACGGTGCCTAAGTGACCATACGGTCCTTTAATTCTGTGCTGCAGAGTGCGATCCTTCGAGGTTGCCTGTTTACAATACCTGGCATCTGAGTAAGTCTCGCGTTCACTCTGGGTCAAGAACAAGCATTGCTCATGCAGTGGAGGGAGGTGCACAGGGAGCACGTCTCTGCCAATGAGGGTGGATTTGCCCAAAACAGGAAAGGGACACCGAGGAATGCTGCCCAAAACCAAAAGCGGTAGCAAGTCGCGGCGAACACAAATTGCCATCCATCTGCTCCTGCATGTCGGTTGTAAGGCAAGCAAATTCGACTCGATCTGTTGCACAATCTGGAACCCCGCACGACCAATTCGATCGGTGACAACGCGAAAGTGGCGATGCTTGGAGATTGCTGAAACGTTCTCGATCCAGACAACTGGGGGTTGATTCATTTTCATGCAATCAAGGAGGTCGAGGAAAGCCTGACCGTCAAGGCTGTTGAGGCCGGCACGATTTCCACTATCACTCCAGCTGGGGCATGGCGGAGAGCACATCCATACTGCCTGCGGGTGGCCTTGTTGAAGGCTAGCCAGCAAATCTGGCAGGACATGCTTGCACAAAACTCTTTCTTGATGACAGTGGGCACATTTCGTGCCACTCGGGCCACTGCAGTGGTTCAGGCGGTAGTTGTTACAAGACTCAGGGTCTAAGTCGATGGCATGGCACACATTAATGTTGATCAACTCTTGCTGATTGAGGGCTGTAACAGCCTGTTTCCAACCTGCAAATCCCCCAGCGAATAACTCAAAAGCATCTTGCACGGGTTTGTCAAGTGTATTACAGACCGCGGTACAGAAAGAATTACACTGTGTGTAGAATAAGCAATCGTTCACCTCGTCTCGTGTGACGTGCGTGATGATGACCGGTGGATCTGCCCTGACAGGGATGCACTTGAAGCAATCTCTGATGGTGATCCGGGGTTGGAGCCCGTGTTGATCTCCGCCAGGAAGTATTCGAGACGAAATTGCCTGGAAATCAGCATCATGATCAAATCGGATGGCCTCACAGAAAATGGCATTGGTAATCTGGATACCAGGGGTCGCAAGGCAGTCCTCACCTCGAAACCAAATCTGGTCGGGGAATTTAAGTCTCTCATCCGGAGGAGGTGGAAACTCAAAGGCTGACAATGCCACAGGTTGCAAGTGTCGTTGCTCATCGAGGCAGTGATCGTTCACATGCGCATGTTGGTGATGGTGTGACGTGACAGAACTGCAGCCCGATTCGCCCGTAAAAGATGGGTTAACATCCCCAAGGAGAAAAGAGAAAGGATCACGGTCACTAGGAGCACCACCAGGAAGACCTCGAAATCGAATGCGAAGAACTTGGTCCGTGATGGATTGAACCAATGAACTGGGTTCCTGGGATTTGCCATTGATGGAAAAGAGGCAAAGGTCAACAGGTATCCCAAGCCGCCCACAGAGATCTGCCAAATTCTCATCGCTGAAAAGTTGCAAGCATTGGAGTGAAGGGGAAAGAGGTCCATGAAACCAAATGTCAGCCACTTGCGGGAAGGGCCGGAGAGGAAGTCCAGCTGGCCTTTCACTCATCTCCTGACTGACGAATGTATCTTTCTGACCATGGGTCGCACTGTTCACAAGGGCCGGCGCAGGTCCTGCAGGTAACAAATTGACTCGAAGCACAGATGTGCCCTGAGAAGTACATGACATCCTGGCAAGATGTACAATACATTCCCAAGACACCGAATTGCTGGAGGTGTACGTGAAGTCCATCGAACAAAATGGCTGGCATGTCCGGTGGAAAATAAGCGTGCCTGGTCTTGATTCTGTACCCGCTGAAAAGGCCAATCGTTCGAAGTGCAACATCTGAAATACTCATGCCGAGATCAAAGTACACCTTTGTGACAGAGAGGCCAAAATGCAGCACACAGTGAGGCCCAGGCTGCACATAGCAGTCGTCCATGGCAGGCACGGAAGGCCGGCCGGGCTGCTTGTTCACGGGAGGGCAAATCAAAAGCGAAAAAGCCAAAAGGAGAGAAAAACCAAAACACACACGACGGGGGGTGTCACGGCTCAGTTGGTAGCACAACCGGAAAGGGCTGGATCCCAATCGTGTTGCAAGCAAGGTCGCGTCGACAACGCCTGAGCCAAAACCTTGTCCGACTGCGGGGCTCGTCCTTGTCCTTCGTGCTTTTTTCCGCCCATTTGGGATTTTTGGTCCCAAAATGCTCCAAAACAACCAAATTTCGTCCAAAAAACGCTTGTCACCAGCGAAGTCACCGCTTCGTCACCGCTCCGTTTTTGGAGCAAAAAGCGCTGAAAACGGCGAACTCCGAAAAGTGCGTTTTTCGTGTCCGGCGTCAAATGTGCTGCCTGGGCCTCCAAATTCGCTCGTTGTCCGCCGAAAACCGGCTCCAGGTGTTCGCCGTGCTCCGAAATCCGTTAGGGGTAGAAAGCCTGCGAATTCCAGCCCGCTGAGCTTGTCACCGCCAATGTCACCGGTCTCTAACACGTCAGCCTGCCGAGGCGCCGATTTTGCCGGGGTCTGACACGGCAGCCCGCCGAGGTGCTCCCAGCCTGCCAAGGTTCTCCCGCGTAACACGTCAGCCTGCTGAACTAGTCACCGCCCATGTCACCGGTCTCTAACACGTCAGCCCGCCGAGGTACCGGGGAGGAATCGAACCTCCGAAACGTCGCTCCGGAGACCAACGCCTAAGCCATGTCACCATAGCCGTCCCAAAACGTGGCCCAAGAACGGTCTCACCGCACCGCTTCGTCACCGCTCTCTTTGGGGCCGAAAAGTGCGCATAAGGCTTGGAAAAGCGGAACCTCGAAGCTCTAGAGTTTGGAACCTTGAAACTCTGGAGTTCTGGTTGATTCTGCCAGTAGTCATACGCTTGTCTCAAAGCCGTTCCTAAAAAGGTCTCGGGGCTCGATTCCTCCCGGGCCCGCCCCTGATCACCCTAAGAGTTAAAATTCTCTCCACCAAAGTCGGAAATCCGACCTCGCTCCACACCGAAGTCGGATGGCCCAAGCTTCCAATTGCCTGGCACGATTTGACCGGCGCCATCGGTCAAATCATTTTGGCGAAAACATATGTAAACATGTTTGAAGAACCTGTCACCGGCAACATCCCGGAGGTCACGGAGAGGTGACTGACGGCACGCACGTCGCCGCAGGGCAGCTGGCCCTGCTCTTACGCCCTACGCTTAAGTAACCTGGCGGTAAACACTGCAGCGTCCGGCAACAACGCAGCGGCCATCCAGTCCCTGGACGACCGAGTCACAGCCGAGCTGGCCTCAAAGCTGACAGCAGCGCGCTGGCGCCGGCAATTGCGCCCCTAGCAACGGCGGCGGCCCTGGCCACCACGGACGGGTGGCCGCGCACGGAAGCAGCATCGCCGCGCTGCAGAGCTTGTTGACTACGGACGTGCGGTGGCCACTAAGAGCACCCCGGACGGCGTGGGCCTAAAGCTGTCCAACTACAGCACCACGGCGGCCATGAACGGTTCCATCGCCTTGGCCAACAACGCCACGCTTGGCCACAGTGGCCGCCAACTACGGCCTTAAGACGGCTGTGGACCAGCACTCCCTAGACATAGCGGCAAGGATCACGCCGCTGGAGGTGGACACCAGGACCGCACCGCACCAGGCCCGCACCAGGCACGCACCAGGCCCGCGCCAGGCCCAGGCAATTGGAAGCTTGGACCAGAAATCCGACTTCGGTGTGGAGCAAGGTCGGATTTCCAAGTGGTTTCGCTATAGGTAGCAGTAGCGAAGTTGGAGCTGATCCAGGCTGCCAGCCGGGAGCCCGTGTAGGCGCCTTCGGGAAGGAGCGCCCAATTCAGAGTCCCAAGCGCGGCGTCGAGCCAGTAGAGGTACCGGCCCCGGTCTGTCGAGAGGAAGCTGTCGGCGATTCTGATCTTATAGACAGCCAGCCTGGCGTCGCTCTGCAGGTGCAGAGACTCTCCCAGGTCTACCTCAAAGTCGCCGGTCGAGCCGGCTACCCTCTTGCGGCTGTCCACGTAGATAGTCGTCATGCCTTTTCTAAGGAAGCCACCAGTCCGTCGGACGATGGGCGACTGGATGGCTGCAACGGAGGTGCAGCAGGAGATATTTTCAAACCGTGCGCTGATCAGTGTGGAACTTGCGAACAGCTTCTGACCCAGGAAGCTGAGCGCCGCTCCCATCGGCTTCTTTCTCCAGAGCGAAACGCTCTTCGAAGCGCAAGTAGAACATCTCATTCTTTGGCTTGAGGTAGTACACGAAGAGGAAGCTGTAGGGGTCCCAAGTCGCCTGCTCGTAGATCCTGTGCAGCTTGTCCTTCGGCAGCAGGGCGCTCAGCTCTTCGATGACGGCCTCCAGCTCGTGCTGGTTGCGCAGCCTCCAGCAGCAGAGGAATTGCTGATTGACCCGCACTGCCGCGCTGGTGAGCCTCAGCTTCTGTGAGCTCACCCAGGTGCTTATCTGCATGTGCCGACCCCGAATGAAGAGTGTATCCAGGGCGCCATTGGGTTTATGGAGCTGCATGTCCGCTACATCGTCCAGGATGACCAGCACCTGATACAGTTTCTTCATCTCCATCTTCTTGGATGTCTCGGTGATCTTGCGCTGCCTCTGGATGATGCCCCGCAGCGCCGCCTCGTCCCAGTCCTCCCAGTAGGCCTGCTCCTGTTCGGTATTCACCCCCAGGTCCTGCTCTATGTACTTTTTGACGGGGACCCAGCCATCGTCGATCGAAATCGAAGGACTGAAGATGTAGATCCTTTCAAAGACGCCCCTGTACTGCTCCAGAATCAGGCTGATCAGAGCCACGGTCTTGCCGGACTTGCTGGGACCGAGGAAGATACCTGTGCATGGGACCAGGGGCACCACGGGGTCCGAGGATTGTTTGCTGCTGTATTCTGGCGTAGGGAATACCTAGCGCTAGTGCTCGAGGGGCCTTCGCGGGGCGCGGCTGTGAACATGGCATGGCATGTGGCTGACCCTGAGTCGTTTTTGATCAACAATGTTGGCTTCCCTCCTGCCGAACCATGCAACAACAACAAGTCTGAGCAGAACCTCGGCCCGGTTGTGACGCCCAATGTTGGGCCCCACTGCCTTGCGGACCCAACCTTTCAGGACCCTCAGTCTTTGGGCTGGGACATGACAGATGCGGCGATTTACATGGATTTCATGTCTGGGCAGGCAACCCGCCCATTGCTCAGGTGATGCCAAGCTTTGCAAATTTACATGAGGTGACTGATGTTCACATCCACCAGATTTTGATCCGCCCGGACCTCTGGAAGATTGGCGTCTCTTGCCCCCTTGTTCCGGATTTGCAGTGGATCTTTGTACCGGCCGCCCATGTATTACAGACCTTTATATTTGAACACGCGCATCGTGACCAGATCCCTATTGCGCTGACAGGAAACCATTTGTGCAGACAAGGTGATTTGCCCGTGGACAAGACGCCCTCCAGTCTCTGCCTTACCTTGGAATCTTGCGTCCTTTTGATGCGGCATCAGAGGTTTGAAGAAATTGTTTTGTGCATCCCCTTCTGTGGCGGGATCTCGGGATGGCAGCATGCAGTTCGCTTTCTTCAAGACCTTGGTTTTCCTATTAGGACCCCCCTTGCCTGTGATATCGCAGCAGATGTGGTCAAGTCCTTTTCATTGACGCACGGTTTTCATCTTGCAGGACAGCTTGGATGTCAGGAGATCATTGGACGACCAACGGCTTACGTGGCAGATGCCTCGCAGGGCCTGTTCTGGATGGCGGCATCCTCGCTCGGACGCAATGCTGCCACGGCCTCTTGGCCTTGCCAATCTTTCAGTGTTGCAGGGAGCCGTCAAGGCTGGGCTGCCCCAGGAGGACAGTCTTTCCGGGACATGTTGGGCTTTTGCAGGATGAGTGGTATTCATTTCCTTTTGCTCGAAAACGTCCCGGAAGTTTGGCTCGACCTGAATTTGCGGGCCACCCTCATTGCTGCGATCCATGAAGCCGGGTTCCGATTCCTTTTCGCTGAAACCCTGAAACTTGAGCACGTGGTGCCGGCCCAGAGATCCCGGTTTATCGGAGTTGCTGCAAAGCCCGGACTCACTTCCTCTTGGACTGTTGATCAGGCGTTGAAAGTCAAACAAGCCTTCCAGGGACCTGACAGATCCTTGCAGATCGAAGGAATGTGGTTTGCTACTCTCCCGGATGATATTGCGAATCAATGTTTCTTGACGGACAAGGAGCTCTGCATTTATTCCTGCGTGCGCCGCTCACCCAAGTGGGTCACAAACCAACAAGATGCCCTCACCAGACGACTGGTAAATGAGGACTCCAGGATCCCGGCCACGACCCTCATGAGAAGTTACACGCAGCAGCATTTGTTCCGGGGTGTTGCGCGAGGAACCGATAAGCTTTTGGGCGATTTACGCAATCAAGAAAGCCGTGTCCGCTTTTTTGCGCCGGTTGAAATCCTGATTGCTCTGGGAGTCACCAACCCGGTGAATTTGCCGTTGAGCATAGTTTCTGGATGCCAGCAGGTAGGCAATTCCATCGCGCAGGTCCATGCCTTGGCAGGTATTTGGGTTGTTGTGACCTGCAGTGATCTCGCAGGAATCGGACTGATCCAGGACTTTCAGCAGGTCATCAGCATTTTTCGTGCGAACCGGATTGGTGCAGATGCTCATTTGCAGATACATGCGGACAGATGCGTTGTTGGTTTTTCAGATGGCACCTTTGACTCTCCTGCCCCCTCCTCCCATGAGGTCCAGCTTGTTTTTCGATGGTGCTCCGGCTCGACCCAACGCTTGAAGTGCGCCCGATTTGCGGTTTTTGCACAGGTGTTACAACTTCTTGACATCCGCCCCGACCTTTGTAGATTCTTAGCCGGCTCCCAACTGCTCCATGCCGATGACAAGATCACGAGAGGCGGGACCATCCTCGTTGAACCTTTGCTTCAGATCGAGGTCAGCCCGACTGCTCCATGGACACTCAGGTCACCCGCATCAACCGCGAGCTCCGACCTGGGACCAGGTGGCCCCCATTGTGTGCAGGACCCCTATGAAGATCGTTCCGATTCCTCTGTCGCAGATGAGGAGGTTGATCACCCCCGGAAACGGAACCATTGCCCTCCACCGTTGATTGATGTGCGTGTGCTTTCCGACCTTTCCCCTTCTGTCGAGATACAGGTCAGGCCGGATCTCACAGGACAGCAGTTCAATGATGCATGGGCCTTACTCAGAGGGGTGCCCATTGATGTTCCACCGCATGCTCAGTTTGATCAACTTGCAGATGGGGACGGGCCGTTGATTTTGCATGAACAGGATGCCCAGTCACGTGACACAGCTCGCTTTTTCCTCAGAGACCCCACAGGAACAGCCAGGTTTTGCAGCTGCCAGCGGTATGAAAGCCTCGGCCTCGTTATTCAGCGAGCATGGCCAGATTACAATCCTGCCTTGCACAAGATTCATGATGGCATCAACTTGCTGAATCCACAGGAATCTGTTTGCGAGCAGCACATCAGGCAACTCACCGAGGTCCGTATCAGTGCTAGGACCCCTGGTGGTGCGAAATCGGCCTCGACCTCGGATGTGGCATCCCTGCACCAGAAGATTGCCAATATTTTGCGGGCTCCCGGGAGAACCCATGGAGACGTTGGTGAGGTCGCCAAGGATTTCTGTTCGAAACTGCAGGATGCTCAGAGGGACTCGCTTGGACGGATCACGGAGGTCGATGAACTTCGCACCATGCTTCGGAAGATTGCGAAAGAGATCCATTTTCCAATGTCAAGGCTTTTTCCCGGCAAGGCGGATCGTGGCACATCACGGAAGGCCCCGCCCGTCCGCTTGGATATTTCAGATGTTTCTTTCATTCCGGGCACGTTTTTCTTTGAGGACAAGACGGAGGCTAAAGTTCAAGGCCCCTTTGACATTTCTCAGCGCGGCCTTTATACTGAACCACCTGCAGGTCTGGATGACATCTTGGCATCAGGTAGGCCTCTTGCTGCCTTTGAACTCGGTTGCTTTCGTTGGATCCGCCCTCGGCATCTTTGCAACTCCCAGCCACCAATATGCGCTGCCCTGCAAAGGATGCTGCTGGCCACACGCTTATCCTTCAGGGATGGATTTTGCAGTTGGGAGGTAAGCAAGTCAAGATGTCACAGGCCACCAACCACGAGGTACCTTGCCAGCCAAGCGGTGTTGTTTGCATTACAACTTTTCGTACAGACTGGGATGCCCCGGTGCCGGATTGGAGCTCCTTGGTCGCTGCTCCTGCGAAAACCATCATCGAGCTCCTTGGTACATCCAGTCAGGATATCCTTGAGGTCTGGGGGAGAGTTTGGAACGGCACGCATCGGGGGGGACGCTCGGCACCAGCCGTTGCAGATTCTTTTCACATTCACCTGCGAGTTGCAGAAGCTTCACTGGTTGCACTCCTCGGGAAAAGCGGTACCACCAACCCGGCCGTCTTCATTGATGCATTCAAGGACAAGGAGACTGGCTTACTCCCGAAGGCAATCCCTCCTTTTCGGATTGTTTACGAGGGCCGTTGCTTTTCACCACAAACACATCGGTCTTGTGCGGGGACGTCAGAACCTCGGAATCAGAGTTGCGGAGACCTCCTTCTCAGAGGTTTGGACTGCTGTCAATCCTGGGAAGCCCTGTCCGGACAAGCTGCAGATTGCACATAAGTGGAGGCTTCTCGGAGCCCCACCGCAGGCGGGTGCAGAGGAGGTCAATCTTTTTCTCAAGAAAATCCGAGTTGATGGCAAGGTTCTCAGAAAAGTTGGTCAGGCATGGGTTTTTGGAACTGCCACCGAGCTCTCTGAATTTACATGGGCATTCAATGGACAAACCGTCGTTGCGGAGCAGATGCCTGATCACAAGAAACGCCAGGACCCGGTTGTCGCTTGCGTGCAGAAACCTGCCCTTCGGCCCAGGATTGAGACAGCTGATCCACATCAGGCGCAGAAAGTTGATGTCTTGCAGGTTGCGGACCCTTGGGCAAGAGCTCTTCCGACGAAGGCCCCCCCTTCAGGCGTTGACTTTGCTGGCCTCAACAAGGTTCATGATTCCCAAATCCAGCATCAACAGAAGCAGATTTCAGATTTGCAACAGAGCATGGCCAGCCTGCATGGTAATGTCGCGTCATTGCAGAAGCAGAGTCAGAAGCAGGAGGAGCGCACAAATCAGCTGCACGTCGCAATTCAGGACACCCGAGCCAGTTTCGAGGTCACATTGCAGAAGGCGCTGGAGGCCCAGACGAGCGGTCTCATGGCTCAGTTGGGGCCCACGGCCCAACCTCATGGACCAGATGCAAAGAGGGCGAAGGCATCCCGTGGTTGCGATATGGATGAGGATGTGTTGTAACTTTGCGTGGGGCATGACCTCACCTTGTCTTGGCAGAACCCTTCGGGGTGATTTGAGTGAGGCGGGCTGCCACCTGGCCAGCCCTTTTTCTGTCATGGGTTTCCCATCCCTGGTGATGGTGATGGGAGTGCAGTGTACACCTTTGAGGTGCAATCATGTTAATGATACATACCAGGTCGTGAATGATCACAGCTTGGCCTGGATCCTCAGCATTGATGTTCCTTTGCTTTGCGCCATAGCTTTCGCTGTTGGGGGCGCACGCTCACATCTTTACTGGGGCTCTTTTTATGACGATGTTGCTTGCTCGCCGAGCCTTGCACCTACATGGAACCCACTCTCGGGGCAGAGAGTGGGCGAAGCCAGTCATCCGGGTCCTCGGACCCCACCCAATTTTTGCATGAATATCACAGTTGCGAATATCACCAAACTTCGCAAGCACAAGCAGGCTGCTATCTCTCTTTGGGAGGAGAAGCAAGGCATTCTTTGTCTCACGGAGACCTCTGCAGACCAGCACACCGAGCGCATCGTTACAAAGCAGGTTCGCAAGGCTGGAGGCTCCTTTTTCGCTGGAAGAAACTGCAGCCGATCGGAAGATCTCAAGCAGGATGATTCCGCTGCTCGTACCTTCTTTGGCGGGGTTGCCACGATTTCAGTTCCGCAAGCCAGACTTTGCACTGAGGTTCTTGATACGCAGGCTTGGCAATCCACCCGCTATTTAGAGGTTGTGTCCCGGATCAACCACATCCAGATCCTCTCCATCACGCTTTACCTCCACCCATGTGGGGAGGACTGGCAGCTTTACAAGAAACAGGCGAATGAGGACCTTCTTGAGTTTGCCATGCAGAGATCCCTAGCTTGGAAAGGACCAGCTGTCATCGCAGCTGACTTCAACATGGATCCCACCAAGGCACATATCTGGCCGGCACTCCAAATGGCAGGATGGGTGGAGGCGCATTCGCACGCATGCTTGCTTGGTCAGCCCACTTTGCCCACTTTTGGAGATGCTACAAAGATTGACTCCATGTTCATCTTGCCGTGCTTGGCTGGGACAATCCGGAAGATTGAGACCATCCGCTCTTTTGCATTCCCCAGCCATCACCCTCTCACGGTCGAGTTTGACCTTGGGAAGGTCAAATCTTTCAGGCAGATGTGGAAGGTGCCAAAAGCGCTTACCTCGGCGCAACTCCAAGCCATCCAGGAAGAGCATATGAATGAGCATTTCGTTGATGCTTTTGCGCAGAATAATCAGGATTCCTCGGTGCCAAATGGCGCCTCATTGGAGGGATGGTCAGAGCTTGGAGACTGCTTTTTCTAATTCGCTGAGATTGACTGGTGAGAAAGGCCTTTCGCGATCCCAGACAGGAAGAGGAGCCCCTGTGTATCGGAAGATCCCTATCAACTGCACTACCAAGTTGGCCCGGAGTGGTGACTTTCAGCCCTCCACAGTTTACGGGAGCACCAAATACAATCAGATTGTCCGACAGGTCCGACGCCTATTCAGTTTGAGAAGGCAGCTTTTGGGTCGTTCCCCCAACCCCCTTGTGATGCAATCGGATTGGCTTTCCATTCTTTCCGCGAAGGGATTTGGGGACTCCTTTCGTTCTTGGTGGTGTGAGCCCCTTCCAGATGCACCTGCGGTCGATCTCATCGACAGGATTTTGGACGCCACCCAGAAGCTTGAGAAACAAGTTGCCTCCGACATTGCCAAGGAAAGGAAAACCAGCTGGACCAATGCGTTGAATGGCTCCTGGAAGAAGCAAGGCAATCGTTTGGCACACAGCATTAGCTCCTCCAAGAATACTCCTTTCTTGCAACGAACCCGTAGGTGCACCAAACTCCAGTGCTGCCTTGTGCGCTCGGTCCTCAAAACCCGTCCCATTTTCAGGTTGCCGGTTGCGTGTGACCCCCAGGTCGTTGTCCTTTTCGATGACAAGTCGGTTTGCTGGCATGACAGAAACTTTGGGCTTTTTCGTGTCCCACTTGACCTACCAGCTGGCTCTAGACAGATTACAGTCACGATGCAGGAATGGACCATGGACCCAGCAGACATTCAGACTGAGTTCTTTGCCCGATATTATCCCCAATGACTGGCGACTCCAACACCATGCCACCTTGTCCTTTGAAGGTTTTATGGATGCCCTACAACGGACACGCACTGACACATCCCCAGGGGCTGATGCCTGGCGGGTTGCGGAATTACGCCATGCCGGAGAGGTTGCGATCCGGATTTGGGTCCAGATCTGGAATCATTATATCTCGGGCAGCCAGCCTTGGCCTGACGCTTTCACGTACACGAAGATTGTCTTGCCGGGCAAATGCTCTGACCCTTGTACTATTCGGGATGCCAGACCCATCAACATCATGGCGCTCCTTTATAGAGTCAGCTGCAAGGCGATTACCAGACAGGTGCTACAATCGCTGTCATTACGTTTGCCTCCTTCGATTGCAGGTGGTCTTCCATGCAGGTCCGCGGACCTTCTTTGGTACCACACTCAGTTTGTGATTGAACAGGCCTTGGCTACGGACACAGAGATGTTTGGGGCTGTTACGGATTTGCAGAATTTTTTCAACAGTGTGCCACGCTCCTTTCTGAAGCGTTTGTTGATCACCTTCGGGATCGACGCAGCTTGGGTTACGCAATGGATTGAATTGCTTGACATTATGAAGAAGTCAGTTGTAGTCTCACAGGATTTCAGTCTGCCCAGGACGTCGATTTGCGGCATTCCTGAGGGTTGCCCTTTTTCAGTCGCTGCTGCTGTCATGATCGGGGCCCAACTTACGGCGTGGATCCAAGCCAGGTCGAATGCCACCCTCTTGGTCTACATCGACAACTTTGAGATCATATCCGGAGATGTTGATGAGATCCATCGCGCTACTTCTTTTGCATTGCGCTTCTTCGAAGCCTGGGCCTTCAGAATCGATCGGGACAAATCATGGAGTTGGACCACCGCTGACCCAGCCATGCGCAGACACGCGCTGACCTTCGAATTGCATGCTGCCAAGTTGAACTTGGGATGCTTCCAACGCTACAGGAAGTCGACCCGTCATGGAAACCTTGCGACCAGACTCAAGGAGGGAGCGAAGCGGGCCCAATGCATTTTGATACCAAGGCAAGGCTCCAGGCCATCCTAGCTGGACCTCTTCAAGTTGCTCTCTATGGCAGTGAGATTTCCTATATTGGCAAGAAGTCTGTCAAGGGATTGCGATCCGCTACGTCAAAGGTTCTGGCATGCTCCAATCATGGTACCAACCATAAGGTTGCCATCCTCTCTTACCAGGGAGGGATCTGTGACCCGAAGATTCAGATCGTGCTTCGTGCTATCCGGACAGCGAGACGCGCCTATTGGAAATTCCCGGAGCAGTATACCACTTTCATTTCTTTAATGTGTGCCAACAACGGAGATTGTCGCAAGGCTTGGGGACCGGCAGGCACGTTAGCCTCCTATCTGAACTCCCTTCGCATCAGCATTGACTCCCATGGATTTCTGTCCCTAGCTTTTTCGAAGTGGATTCACCGCTGTCCGGAATTTTATCCTACAGGCCTGGTCAGCCATTGTCCAGCAGGACATTACCAAGCGTAAACATTTGCATGACGCCCCTGCTGTTGATCCAGCGCTTACGGGCCACTATATCGACAAGCTTGGGGCTAATGAGGCCCGCACCATCCGTACCTATTTGTCCGGCGGCTTTACCACCGAAGAATGCGCCCGACATTGGGCAAACACTGATGAGAATTGCCGTCTCTGTGGTGAAGTCGACACTCTTGCACATCGTTTGCAGACCTGCGGCGCTACCGCCAATGCCCGCCAACAACACCAGGTCCTTGGTAGGGTTGACCAAGTCAGAGCGGAGGCCCCGTGGGCACGTTACTCGCCTGCAGGCTGTCAACTCACCCACCTCTGGGACTCGTTGGCGTTACCTTGCATCGTTTCCACCTTTGATGATGGTCCTCGTGGCAGAATCATCTACACTGATGGAACTGTGACCATCCGAAGGACACCCAGATTGCCCAGGCGGCCTGGTCCATAGTTGCTGACCCCTCTCCAGGCATGGAACATGTTCAGGCCGCACATGCCCAACTGAACTGGCGCATCCAGGAGATGCAGGTCTTGGAGTGTGGAGGGGCCGCAGACAATTGGTCGTGCGGAACTCCTGGCCATCGCAATTGCCATTGCCCGGGTTCGCAACATCCGGGTTATATCAGATTGCAAAGGCGCTATTGACATTGCCCAAGCCCTCCTTGCAGGTCGGGGTATCCACAACTATGCGAACCATCCCAACTTTGACATTATATTCCTTTTGGACCAGGCGATCCAAAAGTGGCCAGTCGAGGAGAGGGTTATTCATCTTGAAAAGATTAAGAGCCATCAACAAGGTCCATTTTCGCTCGATGATGTCCGCAAAGTTGCAGGCAATGAGGCAGCAGATATCGCTGCCAAACAAACCCTTGCGGACACCCCGCCAGACCTCCGGTCCCTCAAACATGATGCAAGAGTTTTCCGGACACGTGAGAAGACCTGAGCTTCTTTCCGGCGCTTATGCAGCAGTGGTCATGTATCTCCAGGCGCTTCGTAAGGACGGCCAATTACCAAGGTCAATACGGGGGCGCCCGGCCTTGCAACCGGCTTCTGATGTGGTCTTCCTGGATACCAATCCCTTTTTCCATTTCCCGGCAGATGCTTCCTGGCGACAAAGGGCTTGTTGGGGGACCACATTTACGCTTGCCGCGTTAAAGTGGCTGGGTACAAATGCTCAAGTGGCCACAGGATGGGTGCGCCGCGGGTCAGGTTACGTGGATTGAATTGCTCCTTTCCTTCAAGGAATTCCGCATCCTACAGTACACGGAATGTTCCACAGTCCAGGGGTTCACCGGGTACTCCACTATGAGGAGAAGACGCTGGGTGCCGAATCCTGGTCCTTCAACAACTTCATGCGTTCCCTGCGCACCATCATTGGGCAAGAAGTCATGCCGTGGCACAAGGCAACCAACACAATTGGCACCACGCCCCTTTTTGGTGTGGCGGTACACGCGGGTGGATTCAATTGCCGGCCCAACTTTCCCCATGAGAACAAGGTCAGAGAGCTTCTTGATGCTTATTTCACAAAGCAGGTTGGTAGAGCCCATACTGGTTTCGTGCTACGGCAATCGAGAACCTCACCAATTGTCGAGGAGGAGGACCTGATCTTGCAGCCTGCCACCATACGGGCAAATTACATGCGTTATATCAAGTCACGGAGTAAAGAAAAAGCTCAGGCCAAGCGCGATGCTCGAGCCCTTGACCATGCAGCTTAGTCATCTCTTTGGGCAGATACGCAGTGTGATTTCGTGCGGGCTAAGTCCTCCCAGTGAGGTGAGTTCCCGCCCAAATGTTTTGCACCTGCTGATGCATGCTTTCGGTTACGGTGAGTCACTTTGCCCGTGTGGGGTGAGTTCCTGCCAGTGATGTAGTATACCTCCTCTTGTACAAATCCTGAATTGATATCATTCTGAGGTCTCTGACCCTTGATGGACTAGGTCTAACTGGGGTACGTCCTGCGAAACCACTGGAGCATCTGAGGCTCGTTGCGAGGTTCTAGGACATCAAGGACACCAGCTCCCGCCGTCAGCCGGTCGCACGCCGACTGCCTCTCCAGCATGCGCATGGGGCCGAGGCGCTTCTACAGGCTCGGGCCGTACCTCCTCGGGCCGTACCTCTCTGTGTACCTCGGGCTTGGGCTGTACCTCGGGCTCGGGCTCTAGCTGTGGCTCAGCCTTGGGCGCTGCCTTGGGCTTGGGCGCTGGCGAAGAGACATGATCGACGACCTGCCCACGGAGCCGGCGTATGAAGCTGACTCCCCCTTCCGTCCCAAGAGGGTGAGATTTCCCACAAAGCCCAAGACGGCGCCCAAGGCTGCACCCAAGGCAGAGCCCGCGGCCAAGGCGGCACCCAAGGCAGCACCCAAGGCAGCGCCCAAGGCAGCGCCCAAGGCTGCGCCCAAGACAGTTGCCGCGCCAGCTCCCAAGCCCAAAGCAGGTCGTCGATCATTTTTTTGCTCTTCGGCAGGGGCAGCTCGGGCGGCTTGGGCTTGTTTTTGCTGCCCGGGGGGGCGCCGGCTGCGTTTGCTTCATCGGTTTTTTTAATAGAAAATATTTTTTTAAAAGACCTTCGGGGGATTAGACGTGAGACTTGCCCTCCCAGGCTGTCAGCCGGAAGCGCAGGTGTCTCAGAGTGATGGGGCCCGTAACGGCCATGAAGTGCCCGTCATCGGAGCCGGTCTCCACTATGGTGCCCACGCCGCTCTTCAGCGTTATCTTGGACAGGATGTCGTCCCCCAGATTGCCCAACACGCGGCTGGCGTTGGCCAGCTGGGGGCAGCGCAGAAGCCTGGCAGCCGAACGCAGCCCGAAGAACCAGAACGATGACAAGATTTTCAGAAGGTGCAGAAATGGGTCACTTTCTGCCTTTTTCCTGCAATCGCTGGTCTGGACGCAAAAACTCCTTTTGGCGGCTCTTGCAGGCAGTCGAGTATGCAGCTAATTTTGTCCGTCCAGGAAACGACCTTGTCCTGCAAACATTCCAAGAGTTAAAGTGCTGCAGGAAGCCCCGTGCCTGCGCTATATCGACCCCTTGATATGCGGTTTGGCAATTTGCCCCGTCGTTTTTTGGAACCCCTCGGTTGGTCGGTTGGTCGGTCGTCGGTCGCTGCCGTGGTTGTTGTTGCGGTCGTTGGTTGTCGCGGCCGTTGGCGGTCGGCGGCGCTGCCCAGTGAGACGGTGTTCAACACGGGGTGCACCTGTGTTGACATGGTCGTTTTAAGGCCAGCTTGGCAATAATCGCGGAACTCGCGAAAGCGCTCCTGGAAGAGGCTATTTCGGAAAGCTTGCATTCACCGTGCATGAACAGTCCAAACAACCTTGTTCTGCGAACATTCCGAGAGTTACAGTGATGCAGAGAGTCCAGTGCCCGCTCTGTATAGACCCCTTAATATGCTTGCAATTTGCTCCCGTAGCTGCGTTTCTGCAAGTCAAGCTAAAAAACAAGGAGAAAAAGGGTTTCCGACCGACGATCGACGACCAACCGACCGACAACCGACGACGACGGCAACGACCAAAAAGGGAACCTCGACGACGGCCGCAACGACGGCCGCAACGACCGACGAGGAGAATTTGAAGACGAGTGTCAGAAGTCCCTCAGCTGCATCAAAGGGACTGCGAACCAGGTCTCCTTTCTTACAGGCCACCGAAACCTGCTACTCATGGTTTCGGACTGTACAGGTGCAACAACAACCTTACGCAGATTGACTCTACAGTGTTTCCCCTCTTTTAAGGTTTTCATTTTCCTCGCTGCGACTTTTGTAGTGGAATGCAGCGGTTCACTTCTGGCACTGTAGTGATGGTGGGTGAATAAGTACTGCTGCCACGAAGCGATGTAGAGCACGCTGCGTGGATGAACTTCTGCTGCGATTGATCTACCTAGGTCTTCAATTGACAGCTGGTGCTCTTCCAGTTGGTGCACAAGGTTTTTGGATGGTCTGGGCTTTTTATTGGCGATGGGAGGATGTGGTTTTACATTACGTTTACACTGGCAGACAGTGGATGCATAGGTGCAATCCTGGAGAGACAGGAAATGCAGGATGGTCCTATTGGTGTACTGTGTTATTGGTGGATTGGCAACTGCTTGGTGAATCGCTATTCTCTAAGAGAGTTCTCGTGCGGCTACACCTTTGCACAGCTATTGCTGGATGCTTCACGTCTGTGGTGGAGGGTATCTTTGTAAGTCGGTTTTTGGATGCTTGCGACTTTTGCTGACACCTTTTATTTCAGCTTTGCTGCACGCTTGGTGAAGAATGTATCGGTCGAACAAGACAGAAGCAGGACAGGCGGACGTGGGCAAGCATGTTCAACGATAACCCAAGGTCTGGCAAAAGCTGCTTGACAAACACTCCACAGGCCCCGCCAAGCCAAAGGAGTGGTCAACCAAGCCATTTTTTCAGTGACCCCAGTTCCACGGCGTGGTCACGCCTCAAACGACTAACAACCTCAAATTGAGCCCACCACAAATGATGGACGACGGTTGTACCCACTGTCAGCTTAGCTCACGCTGAGGTCAGCCAACGCATTGCTACGCCGACTTCTTCTCGAAAATCAAGGATTCCTCTGCAATGCTGCCCAAGGACAGGACATTATCATTTTAATCATCATTTTTTCAGAGACTAATGATGAAGAAGATGTGGAAGTCAGAAGTCAGAAGTCAGCTGGGCAGCACTTACAATGCAAGGGGTGCTACGATGATAGTGAACAAGGCACAACATGAAGACAGTGATGATGATAATGATGATGATGATGATGATGATGATGATGATGATGATGATGATGATGATGATGATGATGATGATGATGATGATGATGATGATGATGATGATGATGATGATGATGATGATGATGATGATGATGATGATGATGATGATGATGATGATGATGATGATGATGATGATGATGATGATGATGATGATGATGATGATGATGATGATGATGATGATGATGATGATGATGATGATGATGATGATGATGATGATGATGATGATGATGATGATGATGATGATGATGATGATGATGATGATGATGATGATGATGATGATGATGATGATTGATGATGAATGACGATGATGATAAGCATAATGGTAAAAATGATGACGAAGATGATGATGAACTTGTTGTTGTTGTTGTTGTTGTTGTTGTTGTTGTTGTTGTTGTTGTTGTTGTTGTTGTTGTTGTTGTTGTTGTTGTTGTTGTTGTTGTTGTTGTTGATGTTGATGATGATGATGACGATGATGACGATAATAATGATGATGATGATAATGATAATGATAATAACAATGATGATGATGATGATGATGATGATGATGATGATGATGATGATGATGATGATGATGATGATGATGTTGAGAACATGAACATGATGATAAACGATGCTAACAATGCCTTTTTTATCATCATCGTGTAGCATCATTTTTTGACATTTCCCAAACATCATTTCATTTTCATCATCACTTTTATCATCGTTGTCATCATGTTCTCGTCATCATTTTTGTCGTTACGTTAGGATTTTTTTTTCATTTTGTTTTTTCCTCATTCATCAATTACAATCATTTTCATCATCATCGTTTTAGTCAACATTTTCATCATCATTTTCGTCATCATTGTCAGCATCATTTTCATCATCATTTTAATCATCGTTGTCATCATGTTCATTTTATCATCATTAGCCCACGATGATGTGACGACCGCAATGATGACACCCTTCCCATGCGCCTCGCCCTCGCAGACAAGGGGTCGGTGGATCATTGCCCAGCCCCGCGCGGATGTCGGAGAGATGCGGGCCCCGAGCAGGGCCGGGCCGGGCCGGAGCCGGAGGGAAACTGGCCATCTGTGTCGGTGTGGCCTTCAACGATCTTGATCGACTGTCTACCCAAATGGTTGCAAAAAGGAACCTCACCAGTGGCGCGATGCAGGAAGCCGGAGAAGGGCCAAGCCGGCACGTGCTGCAGTTGGACAGTACCATTTTGTGCTTAGCTTGCACGCTTCGTGTAAGTGGCATTCGTGAACCGTGGATCACGCGTCGTCAGTTGCAGTCTCCGAGTGTGGACATGTGGTGGGGGCATTTTGCAACTTTTGCGTGTCTGGGTGACTTCCAGCTCCAAGATAGGTGAATCTATTTGACAGTTTTTGTCTTGCAAGATCACGCTATAGATTGCGGAATTTGACCATCTGCACCAAATCTTGACCAACATGTTTTGAGTTTCCGTCCGGTTTCGGAACACGCCGATATTTGCTCCAAGCTGCGTTTGCGACGGGGCTTGGTGTTTTTGCGGATTTTTAGCAAGTGATGGCTGAGGACAATTAGAACGAACCATGACATGCGACCTCAAATATGTCCTCACATGCGGTTTGAGAGATTGTTATATCCTAACATGCTGTACCAGCAACGTGCAATTCGGGTAAGTGTTTTGTCCACTTTGCTTTTCAAGCAAACATTGCATGTGGAGCATGTATCTTAGCCAGGTGCACATGAGAATGACCCCTCCCAGATGCCAACCGAAAACATCCGATGACTTTCTGAGAGCTGTGAGCTGAAGACGATGGGGGCTGCTGGCGGGGGACTTGGATGGCTCTCAACCCGCAACGAAAACACCTGCGTGGAACCCTTCCTCTAACTAACACGGCACCTGTGGGGAGGTACCTGGAAGATAAATTTCCTTTTTAAGGGACCCCTCTCAGTTGCCATGTTAGTGGGAGGGAGGGTAGTTGTTTTTTCTGTTTGGAAGAAACATGGGCATTGATGTATGGCTCGCCTCACAAAGACTCTAGTCAGTTTCCCACAAGAGCCCCGATGCTAATGGGAGCAAATAGAGACCAGAAGGGGCTAGAAAATGAAAGTACTGTCGGGGCTGGTGCTGTTTCTTTCTTTTTGGTATCTTATTGCAGTTTCTTGTTTGGGATTCCGTCATTGGGTGGCCCTTTACAAAGGGTTGGAAGTGCGAACGGTGGCCCGAGCTTTGCCGGCAGCTCAATGCCAAGGTTCCCAGCTGGGCCGAACGCTGGATGTGCGATTGGATCTCCAGGCAGGATGCACCGTCTACACCTTCATGGGCTTATCTCCTAACTGAGGATGGGTTTGCCTTTCGGTTGACAGCCAACTAAGAGGGAGTTTCCCCAAACAAGAAAAAAACAACACACACGCGGACACCCTCGGGCTGATGCTACACAATCCACCGCCCTGAAATGAGGAAACCCTAAAAAAATATGCTGCGGGGGCATTGTGGTTGGGAGCTTTGGGGATGCCAAAACTGTTTTCGGGCCCTTCATGTCTTGCCAAAGACATGTCGTCGCTAAGTATGTACCAGTCAGATTCAAGCAACCTCTTGGTAGATGAACTGCCAGGAATCTTAGTTTCACAGAAGATATGCCTGAGTCCAGATCATTTGCTCTCATGAACTCAACTTTCGCTACGTTTCGAGGACCCCATCATATCAAAGGTGTGCCTTATGCCAGAAATGGAGTTGTCGACAAAGTAGCTGGCCACACAAGCCCGGCGTTTGGTTGCCAGTGAGGCATGCAAGGTCATGCAAGGCTTTGATCTACCGTGATGTGGCCATGAAGTTCATTCCAAAGCACATCTCCGGCGTAAACTTCGCGGAGGACGTGACGGACCCGCGGAGTTTCGGAGCGCTGCTCTATACACGGGCGCAGGGGGAGGTGCTCTGCGAGGCACGTGAGGGGCTCTTGGTGACTCCCAGACATCCGGTTCCTTAGCTTAGATCCTTTTAGTGTTTAGCGGGGGGATCTGAAAACGGGCAGCCCAGTGTTTCGGCTGGGTTGCGATAGTCGAATCAGCACATAGATGATGCCCTTTTCGATGGTGGCCTTTCGACAAATCGCCGGATGGCACATGTTTTTCGAATGTGCACAAGGAACAACAAATGGCTGTGGGTCAATACCAATGGTACCATTTTTAGGGTAGGTGCACCACCCATTTTAGTGGGGATTGCGGATGTTCACTGCTAGTACGGAATTTTGACGCATGGCCGTACCAGGATGGCTGGTCTAGAAGCATGAAAAGCAATTAGAACAAATCCGACGAACCCATCAGGCTTGGCGTTTTCAATATGCGACAAAGAAGAAGCCATGCCTTCCATGGCAAAGCGGATCGTAGCAACACCGTCTTGGATTTTGAGCTTAATGGCCGATGCAATCCTGAGAAACGCGGCCAAAAGTCATATGGCTCGCTTCTGCCAAGGATGACTGCGGAGCGTTGCGTTTTGGCAAGCCCAATGTTCCAACGCTGCTTCTGGCAAGGAAACCAGAGCATTTGCACGCACGCCGAGTCAGGCAATGCCGCAGAAGAGCAACTTGAGTGAATTGAAGTGCATGACCACCACAGATTTGCCTGGAAAGGAGCTAAGCTTGCAGGGAGAATCTACTCACAGCTGCACCCCTTGGCTTACTTTGGGGTTCCTGATTCAACGATCTCCCCCCCTCATTCCCCTCGTCTTTGTTTCACCAGAACCGCAAGCCAGATATTGGTTGTAGGATTTGGGAGCAGCTTGCTCTTTACGCCTGGACGATGAAGACGTGATCATCATTCAGCTGCAGCGACTGCAGCGAAGCCGCTCGGGTGTAGATGTGCGCGTGAGCGGGTGGCATGGTTTGGCCAGGTGAGTCGCAAGTGGGTCGCCTTTGCAATAATTAACCACATCGTTGTTCCCTCGCGACTGATTGGAGCATGAAGTTGCAGTTGTTTGTTTTGGGCAAGATATGCTCTTGCACTTTGGGATGACTTTGCCCTTTATGCGACCCCTGGATGCATACACCCCCAGTTAAATATGGTGTGTGTGTGTGTCTTTCGGGTTCTGTTTGGGTTCTAAAGGTAAACCAACGGGCAACCGACACATTTTGTGGTCCCCGCTTTTGCGATCCAGCCGAATCTTTCGCCTTTCGCCTCACAAGGCTCAGTCTTCCATACCGGCTCCGACTTCGCAGAGGTCTACTTGCCACGTCCTGAGCACAGGTCGCTTCGCGTTTTTCGATTCGCAAGTGATTTTCCACCTGTTCTTTGGCCAGTCGTATAGGTCACTTTTGTTGTTTGGTTGAACATGGGTTCCACTGGCTTCTGTTCTCTCTCATCATTCACCAGTTGCAATTATGTCTTTTTGTTTTCCAAGCAGGCTCCCTTCTGTTTGCTAAGCCACACAGGTATCTTTTTGCCGAGCATGGTTTGCAACTGGTTGCCCCAACATTGGTTTCCCCACATGGAGGCCGTGTGACCCTCCTAGTGTCAAGTCAAGACTCCTCACCTCTCAGCCCATGTCAACACCATTGGCCCTTTGGGACAACATCTTGGGATTCTCTCTCGGGGCGAAAAGTACATCTTGGGCATTTGCCCGATGGTCAAAAAAGGCATGCCCCAGGATCCTTTGCCAACAACAAATGGAATTGGGAAGACAAAACAAAAACAGGCAATCCATCTTGTAAACTGCAATTGGGAAGACCAAACAACACAGGCGATTCATCTGGTAAACCGCAATTGGGAGGACCTTCACAAACCGGCGATTCATCTGGTAAACTGCAATTGGGAAGACGTTCCAAAACCGCCAATTCATTTGGTAAACCCGTTTATTGAGCCGTTTTTTTTTGGGAAAGACCGAGGTTTCCTTCCGATTTCCCGAGGCCCTGGTCAAAGCTCCGAGCCGAGCTGGACGGCAAGGAGGCCATGCCCAGCTGAGCAGGGACAACTGTTTTTCAGAGAGCGCCCAAAAGTGAGTGTGGTGCTGAGGGCATTTGTGGATGTTCAGTTCTGCTTCGAGGGCATTTGCACATGATTGGACAAATCATAAGCTCTTTTTCCCCAGATAGCTGAAAGCTTTAGGGGTTCTAACTTCTAATAAGGAGGAGGAAGTGATTTGCGAGATTGATGGGCTGGTGCTAGGGAGTGTGCAGTTTGGGGTGCTGGTGTGGGTGCTGATTGGGGTGTTGTTTGAGGCGCTGATGGCAGTGCAGGCGCATCTTTTCAAGATTGACGGTGGGGTGCTAGGGGGCATGCAGCTTGGGCTGCTGGTGCAGGTGGAGTTTTGGGATGTTTGGGGCGCCGTTTGGTTTTCACGAGATTGGCGGCTGGGTGCGTGGGGGGGTGCTGTTTGGGGTGCTCGTTTTGGGGTGCTGTTGGAGGTGCTTGTGATGGCGTGGGCGCTCGATTGATGGCCGGGTAGGGCTCTCTTCGGGGGGTGCTGTTGGAGGTGCTGGTGTGCAATCATTGCTATCTGGGGTCTATGCTGGTGTATTTTTTTTTGTGCAGTGGTTTTTTGCCTGCTGCGAAGCTGGCCTTCCAAATTGAGCAGGGAGGCTCTCACAGATTCGCTTGGAGTTTGGGGTCTGAGGGTCGTGGCGGAAGTTTTCAGTCAGGTGGCCTTTGCGGATCCGGTTTTCCCTGCCCGCCGACACCAAAGTTGGGTGGTCCATTGTCGCACGTGGGTTTTCGTCTTTTTTTGAACCCCCCCAAAAAGGGTGGTTTGCCTCTTGGTTTTCCCAAAAACAACCTACCAACCAAGGGCACCAACTCCAAAAGGCGAGGAGCCATTGACATTTTTCTTGGGCTGTAGGTCAGCGCGGACCATTTGAGCCACAATCAAAACCCGAGTAGATGAAGGTTAGTAAGGGACAATCCCCTTGCCATAAATCGCTGCGGATATCCGCCTTCTTAATTCTTGAAGCATGGTTCTGGGTCGACCATTTTAATACCGGGTTTTGAGCAAGTGACTCATTTCGGGTTATCTCGAAATAGGGGGTACCCCAAAATCGGTGGGTTGGTTTCCTTTCGATCCCACCAACACAAGGTTGCCACAAAAGAGAGAGACGATTGTTTGTGACTCATTTGGTTGTGGCTCAAAAACATGTACCACAATGGCCCTCTTGGCAAATGGAACCAAAGACTAAAACCTGCGTAACCCTAGCTCTTTAATTTTGAGCAACAGCCATTTGGTGTCTGAAAATGGGTCGAAGCAGCTCGGCCCTCGGACTCGAAAAAAAAAAAAAAAAAATCCGCCGCAGGCGACGCTGGCGCTGGGGCTGGAGCCGGCCGCGCCGCGCCTGGGGCGCTTTGCGCGCATGGAGGCCTATGAGGCGGGCGTGGGGCGGGGCTTGGGCGAGGAAGGTGGAGTTCTTTTTTTTTGGGGGGTTCTATTTTTCTTCTTCCCTTTCTATGCTTTTCCTCTGTGTTTTTCAGGGGTTATTATTTTGACGGTTTCCGGGGGTTATCAAAGTCAGTACATGGGGTTGTTTCCCTTTAACCCACCACTTAGGGGGTGACTTTGATCATGGTAGAATAATGAGGTTAGTTTTTTCTTTTGTCTCTGAGTTTTGATGGGGCGCGGGACTCTGGCTTGTTTTTTTTTGTTGGTGATTTTGTCTGTGTTCGTTTTCTTTTTTGTTTTTGTTTATTAACATTTTGTCGGGAGCCCATTTTTGGTTGTACTTGGCCACGTGAAAAATACGGACTCGACATACCACACCTAGCGGGCCCATGAAGGATCGGCTTTTGCAGCGTGTCCGAGAGGAATTGAACCATGGCAATTCCCCTCTTTAACGCAAAAAAAAAACACCCAGGGGTGTTCAATTTCACGTTTTCTGTCTTTAACTCCAAAAAACAAACAAACAGGGGTGTTCAATTACACGTTTTCTGTCTCAGATTCGTGTCTGGCCATTTTGAGGAAAAGGCCAAAAGAACCTTTTTGCGCCATGAAGGTGGATGTGCACTTGCCTAGCGGAGATGGTTGCTCCATCTCACTCCCAGCAAAAAGGCCAATCAGCGAACTGAAAGCTGCAGCGCAGCAGCATTTCCAGCGCCGCTTGAAGCTCACTGCGAAAGGCCAGCGGCTTGATTTGACTTCCACGCTGCATGAGTCTGGGTTGCGAGATGGAGACGTGGTGTTTGCGGTTCTGCAGCTTGGCAAACTGGCTGCCACCCGTAAGGCGTTTGCTTGGCACTGGGGCGAGGTTGTGGCCTGGGGTACTCCAGAACAAGGCGGAGACAGCAGCCAGGTGCAAGAGCAACTGAGGAATGTCCAGCACATTCAAGCAACTGGCTGGGCTTTTGCTGCAATTCTTGAATCTGGGGCTGTTGTGGTACTCCAGAACAAGGCGGAGACAGCAGCCAGGTGCAAGAGCAACTGAGGAATGTCCAGCACATTCAAGCAAATGGCTGGGCTTTTGCTGCAATTCTTGAATCTGGGGCTGTTGTGACCTGGGGTGATCCAGCCCATGGCGGAGACAGCAGGCAGGTGCAAGAGCAGCTGAGGAACGTCCAGCACATTCAAGCAACTCGGCGTGCTTTTGCTGCCATTCTTGAATCTGGGGCTGTTGTGAGCTGGGGTGATCCAGGATATGGCGGAGACAGCAGCCAGGTGCAAGAGCAACTGAGGAATGTCCAGCACATTGAAGCAACTGGCTGGGCTTTTGCTGCCATTCTTGAATCTGGGGCTCTTGTGACCTGGGGTAATCCAGTCTGGGGCGGAGACAGCAGAAAGGTGCAAGAGCAACTGAGGAGTGTCCAGCACATTCAAGCAACTGGCTGGGCTTTTGCTGCCATTCTTGAATCTGGGGCTGTTGTGACCTGGGGTGATCGAGACTGGGGCGGAGACAGCAGCCGGGTGCAAGAGCAGCTCAGGAACGTCCAGCACATCCAAGCAGCTGCGAATGGTGCTTTTGCTGCCATTCTTGAATCTGGGGCTGTAGTGACCTGGGGTTCTCCAGAACAAGGCGGAGACAGCAGCCAGGTGCAAGAGCAACTGAGGAATGTCCAGCACATTCAAGCAAATGGCTGGGCTTTTGCTGCAATTCTTGAATCTGGGGCTGTTGTGACCTGGGGTACTCCAAAATACGGCGGAGACAGCAGCCAGGTGCAAGAGCAGCTGAGGAACGTCCAGCACATCCAAGCAAATAACGGAGCTTTTGCTGCCATTCTTGAATCTGGGGCTGTTGTGAGCTGGGGTGATCCAAGATATGGTGGAGACAGCAGTCAGGTGCAAGAGCAGCTGCAGAACGTCCAGCACATCCAAGCAGCTGACCGGGCTTTCGCTGCCATTCTTGAATCTGGGGCTGTTGTGACCTGGGGTGTTTCAAGAGCTGGCGGAGACAGCAGCCAGGTGCACGAGCAAAACTGAGCTTGTAATCTGGTTTTGCGGCGCATACGGCGCTGAAAGCATTGGAGCAAGACGTTGCTTAGAGCGAGGTTTTGAAGTGCATACCACGCCTACTACCCTCATGAACATTCACACAGGGACCATTCCAGGCTGAGGAATCCGAATCTTTTCGGGTCAAGGATCCGAAACCTTTGCGCAGTGTGCTTCATTGAATGGCTCAACCCCTTCCGCACCTAGACAACTTCAAAGAGATCTGATGAATATTATATAATATAAGGAATCTAGATCTTCCGGACGCCTTCTGGGGCGTTTTTAGCAGACCCATTGGAGTTTCCCAGGCAGTGAAGGCAACTGTCGATTAATCAACTTGATTTTATCGAGGGTTTGCCATTGTTTTGGTTTCCCTTTGAACCATCGCAAACTCCATCGTCTCGACCCTGTGAAAGTTGCGACTTGGGAAGCTGGCGAAAACCAGAAGTAAACACATGAAACCTCGCAGGCAGTTGGTGAACAACAAACAACCCAACATGTGTCTCTCTCCCTCTCTACATTTATATATACATATATATATATATGTATATATATATATATATATGGACATGCATGTGTGTGAACACTGGAGCTGTGAATTGGAAGGGGAAAGGGGTCCAACCAGTCTGAACGAATCTGGATCTGAGAGCGCTTTCCAAATGAATCCGAGTTCTATCAACCTTTTGAGCTTCCAAACACTATCCCAAACAGGGTGTTTCCCAAAGTTTGCGCTTTTGAACGGCTTGTACAGGGAATGAGAACAGAGGCCACTGGATTTCCACTTCAGAAGGATTCGGCAATTTGCTGATGGTTTCCATTGAAACTGACACTTTTGGAGGTTCCAAAAATGGAAATGAAGGAAATCCTGACTTATGGTGTCTGAAAAGTAAGTGAAAAGAATAGGGATCAACTTTGTTTGCAATTTCCTGAGAGGCATATCCCTGGAAAGAAGGGAGAACAGCCAGATTTGTCCGACACGCTCGTACTCCAATCACTGTCAGGCGCCTTATTTAGCCTTTACTCGGGTTGTTTCGTGCAGATTCTACTCATTTGCCCCCTTCGAATTCGCAAAATCCGTGTATTGGGGTGGTTTCCATAGGATTTCCATAGGGTCGGTTGCCATGGGGTTGGTTTCCATAGGGTTTCGGTTTCCTTACCCTCCGTACCCACGCCACCCCAACCCTCCCCTGATCCCCGTGCCTTCAGGCAGCCTACGCCTCCGCACGGCAGTTGTGTAGGAACCTCAGAAAACCTTTCGGAGGTCTCAAGTGGCCGAAAGCGAGGAACAGCCAGTTAGCACATGGTGTGTGTGTGTGTGTGTCACAACTCGTTTCCCTTTTTGGTTTCCTTCTTTTGGGTTTCCTTCTTTTGGTTAGCCCTGCCCAGCCAGCCAAACGGGGACTGAAGAACCACCAGAGCTCGGCGTGGCCTGCCTTGGACTTTTGGTCGGGTATGCTGAGTGGTTCTTACGCACAGGCGTTGCTGGGAGGTGCTGGTTTGGCTTGGTTGCCGACCTTCAATGACTCAATCAACATGAATGGGTTGTGTGGGCGGTGGTTTGGTGGGCAAAATTTTGTGTTCGAGAACACTAGAGACTGAAGTTGGTCAAATGCGGAGGTTTGCTTGGTTGGGGTGAATGACAGTGGAAAGCCAGGTTTCGGCAAATCAGCTCCTTGTCAGTTTTTTTGTGAAGAAAGGCTTGCCATTGTCAATTACTAACAATATGAGTTCATGCTTCCTTTGTCAATCCCTGTAGTACAATGGGAACTTGGGAACAGGAACATGGGAACACAATTCTAAATGACTCGTGTATCGAGGGTTTTACGCAGATGACACTGCTTACTTTCCTTTGGTGCATTTTGCTTGGATGTTAGGACTGTAACTTGTTGCCGACTAAAAGTTAAACTTTTGGCAGGGGAGCAGAAAGCAACCGAGGTTCATTTCATGACAATCGACCAGGAACCTGTTCACATGACCAACATCCTGTTCGGCATTGCTTTGATGTAAGGTCAGCCTCGGGCAGAGTGGGGGCGCCCAGACTGCAGTGCGGTCGGCTTGCCCGACGCAACAAGAGTTCCACTCAGAGTTGACCAAGGGTTCTGTGTCCTGTTGGGCCAAAAGTTGCCCCCACTGGCTCAAGACACATACACACGCTTTTGTCATCCATCTGACTAGCGCTTAGCTACATGCTGTGGTTGTGCTGGCTCGCGCTGTTCTTGCCTTTGCTAGCAGATCTGGCTGAAGATTGTCACGAGTGTGGATCTGTAGAGCTTCTGCAAAAGCGTGCCAGGCGGCAACACGTGGAGCAAGATGATGTGGCCGCGCAATGCTCGGCCTGCTGCCATGGCCTGAAGGACTATGAGGTTTGCGGTTGGTGCCCAGAGAGCCGGTCTTGTGTCACTATCACAGATGACAAGAGCACTTGCCTGGTGGTCACTTCGGAGAATCAATGCTGGGGAGCCTCATTCCCAGCCTCAATGAGCAACTATGCCGGGAAGATTGCGCAGACCTTCAAGGCCCGGAATAAGGAAGCGGCTGTGCTGAAGCCCTTGGTCACTCCGTACCCCACCTATGCGGCGCTCGATCCGCCTCAGACCGGGATTTTCGACTTGGCGTCCGGCGTCTCGTTGAGCTCCTTGCAGGGCAATCCTGCTGAGAACGTGGTGATCGGGGCTGCTGCAGATTGGGGCAGCGGCACGGGGGAGTCCATGGTGGTGGCCACGCTGCTGTCACAGGAGCAGCCGCATCTCACGATCCATTTGGGCGATGTCTACTTGGTTGGGGATGCTGAGGACTACCGGCACAATGTCATGGGCATTGACCCACCTGCTTCTCGAGGGCAGAAGGGAGTTCAGTGGCCCAAGGGGTCCCACACCACCTTCTTGATGCCTGGCAACCACGAGCAGATCGATGGGATGAACGGGCTAGTTGAGCAGGGCTATTCCTACTCTGGGCAGAAGGCGAACTTCGGTGCATGGTTCAGTGACCATTGGCGGTTCATTGCTCTGGACACCGGCGCTTCGTGCATGCCCTTGGGCCCTGCTCCAAATTTCGCTCGCAAGCTTGGGATTGAGACGAGTGCCCCACTCACCCCAGAGCAGGTGCAGTGAACGAGACTGTGAGGCTTGGATCGCTCACCAAGCGACAAGCGCGGGATCGTGCTGACGCATCACTACCCCAGCGACTTCGAGCATGCCTATTTGGGCGCAGCTAAGCAGCTCCAAGACCTCCTCCCCGGTCGGACGGTTTGGTTTTGGTTCTTCGGGCACGAGCACCGCTTCGCCGCTTCGCCCACGAGAAGCTGAAGCTGAGGTCCCATGGCTTCAAGTCCCATGCCTTCCACGGCCGGATGGGCATCGGTATAAGATCACGCCGAAGCCCGCGCGCCACAAGGAGCACAAGCTCAAGGCCTATGACCAGCGATTGTTCCAGAAGATTCCGGACAAGGGTCACAAGACGCAGAAACTGGGCTTCAATGGGTATTTCAAGATCCAGGTGACTGGAGCGGAGCTATTGGCCACCTATATCTCTGCGAAGTGCAAGGATGAGACCGCGGGCGGCTGCGGTGCTGGCTACAATCTCACCCACGGTGAGACCTATGCCAATGAGAGCATCACCGTGGATTTGACCACAGGAGACCTGACCCAGGAGTGGGTCTATATGAACACGGGGATCCTCACCGTGCCTGAGTCAAACAAGCAGCAGGTTCTGGAAGCCACCCCGCTCCCTTGGCCGCAAAATGCGTCGCACCAGGGGGTTTTCTGGAACTCGGAGCACACCAGCATGGACTGAGAGACTCCAACCCTCAAGTTTTCATTTTGAAGCCTTCTGCCTTTGCGATGTGCGCAAGCCTCCCGCCGTCTGGAGATGTATGTTTCTCTGGCTGGAAAAGAGTCGGAAGCTCGGAGCTCGGAGCTCTCATTGCGTGTTTTTTTTTTTTTTTTTTTTTTTTTTTTTTTTTTTTTTTTTTTTTTTTAACGGAGCGCCGCTTCCGTGTCGGACACTTGTGGGTCAAACTAAATCACCAGGATATGGACGGCAGGTTTTAGTATTTGTTTCCAGTTCCCAGGGTTCCATTCTGGGTACCTATGTTTGACCCACACCCACTTGGACAATTGTGTCGAACCTTGACTGCTATTGGCTTGGATCTTTAGACTTCAACTTTTTGGTTGAAATAAATGTGTTTTCCACTAGGCCCTGAAAAAGTGAGAAACAGTTTTTGCAGGGGGGTCGTTGCAGCAACCAAGTTGAACACGACAACACGGCGCACCCAAGCCACTGGGTCTCCGCTGCTGGAGCCACCGGTCCTCGAGTCTGAGCCGAGGCAGCCCGGCAGTTGGCTGTCGGAGAGCATACAGGCCGGAGACACGCACGGCGCCGGAGGTGGGGTTTTCTCAGGGCTTGCAAATGGTTTCTCAGGTCATCAGCCGCAAATGGGGTGCCCTGAAAGAAAGACACACCGACTTTTGTTGTGTTGGTAGAACAGGGCTCCTGAAAAGATGTGACCATGTTGCAACCATTTGAAACATGTTGCTTTTTCCACACCAAAAAATAAAGGTTGAAACCAGCATTTACAATTTGCAATGTTCAGGCGCATAATGTAAGGATCCCCTGTTTCTAGTGAGGATATCCTGGTGCACCGGCGTGTAACTCACTCAGATTCTGGACTTTGTAGTTTTTGGGTCGGTCATTGTTGTGCAGAAAATATGATTTGGACTGTTCTGGGGGCCATGTTGAGAGTGTCTGCTGTTTTCTTGGCGCTTGCGGGCGGGGCTTTAGTTGCATGCCTAGGTCTCTGCGTTTCTGGAAGTTCTTGGATGCCTGATCTGCTGGCAAAGTCAGACGGATTCGGGAAAACCTGGAGCATCCGCCGGTTTTACGGCTGCACGGCGTCGCTCGAGCCAGGCCGCTTTAAAACCAAGTCCACTGACTTCAATCCTTCGTCTACTCCTCCTTGGCACAGGATTCCTTCCGGCCATTTCTTATTGACCAGTTCTTCGACCATGAAACAAGCAAAAATCAAACACCTCCATCCCCCCACCCCATCTCTGGCAAGCTATGTGGCCGCTGGGTTTGGGTTTGCGCTCGTTGCGACAGGTGCCGCAGATTCGGCTCAGGCCGGACACAGGAGGTCTGGGCTAGAGAGGCATGCAAGGGGTGTCTGGTTTTCTTTCTTCTTTGTTGTGGCCAAACTGTGTGGAAAGCAACTTGACAGATGGTCTCTCTGGACATATCCGCATCTTCCCTGATCTTTGGACCTTCGCTGATCTACAGGGGTTTAGCGGGTTACCCTGGCAAACAGCACCTCACAAGGCACGAACCGAGGATTGAGAACCTGCTTGATCGAGAGCAGTTCTTTTCTCGTTTTACGGGGGATCCCTGGCCCTTGGGGGAAGTTCCTCCAAGGAATCCGCCGAGTTTGAGTGTTGCAGACCGGGAGACACTTGCAGAGGTGTGCGGCTCTCATTCCTGAAGCAATCATATGGGTGTGTCTTTTTTTGACGGCACTCCTTCTTTGAACCGGCCGAAAAGGAAACACAAATAACGCAAAATCAAGCAACATAAATCAAGAGACACCCAAGAGAACCCCCAAAAAACCAAAAAAAGGCCAAAAGAAGCCAACATAAACCAAAAGAACAACCGACACTTTTTGGGGTTTGCCATTGTCAAACCCATCAATGTGTCACCGCTCAAAAAGGAAGCTTTGAGGCATGTGGATTGGGTCTGACCTGATTGACCCAGGCGCTCCCGTTTTTGGAGGCCGATGCACTTCTGGTTCCTGGCGGGTGCCCTCTTGGCTGCCTCTCCGAGCCCCAAGGGTTGGCCCACTGTTCTTGAGTGCCACAGGGTATCTTTAGACTGGACAACTTTTTGGTTGAAATCAGTTCTTTTTTCTTCCCCCATTAGACCCGCAAGGAGTTACACTTTTTGCAGAGGGGTCGACAGCAAAGTGGTTGCCGAGGTTTCTCCCAGTTGGGCAAACCGTGCGAGGGCAAAAAGGCAGCCCTTGGCCTCAACCTCCCCGACCTTGGCTCGCCGGCGGAGGCTTAGCCTGCGCGTCTCGCCGGGCGAGGAGCTGCAGAAAGTGAGTGAGCGGCGAGTTTTGATGAAGGGAAACACCAATGACTGACGCATCAGAGACTCTTACCCCCTACTCCAAATTCCCACTTTTTTGTAGTTGGTATTTTTGGAAGAACCTGGCTTTCCATGGTAAATACCTCCTTTCTTAGTAGAGGGTCGACAAATCATACCCAAAAAGGCGGGTATTCGGAGGTTACGGGGGTAGCTGCATAACTTCTTTACATCTTTGCTTCAAAAACCCCCTGCCCCGCTCCCCCTACCCCACTGCAGGGGACCCAAGGGGCAACCAGTGGGCAGCGCGGTTCACTTTTCGAGGGCGAGCTGCTCGCCCGCGGGGAAGTGGTTTTTGTTTTGCGCGTCGGCTTCCTTTTTGTTTGTGTTGGGGTGGATGAACACAGCTGGTGTTTCTTTCACCTGGAGTTTCTTTCACCTGCTGGAGTTTCTTGAGTTTCTTTCACCTGCTGGTGAAGTGAGGCTTGCACGCAGTTGATCAGTCTTTTCCCTGGTGTCGGCTATCCTTGGCGCTTGTTCCGTGGGCGGTTACCTGCGCACGGTCGATGAGTTCGCGGGCGGGCTTCATTTATTCAAAGTTGGAGTTCTGGGCGGAATCTGACAATCATGGAACACAGAGGGTGCTGCATCCATTTTCCTCTAAATTGGGCCCTTTTGGGGGGTTCCATGATCTCGGAATGGAGACCTCCTTCCTTTATCCATTTTCCTCTAAATTGGGCCCTTTTGGGGGGTTCCATGGTCCTTCCTTTGATGAGATCTGAAGATATGGCTCGAATGCAGCTCTATTGCATTGGCTACCACTGACCCCCTTTGGTCCAACAAGATGACCCCCTTTGGTCCAACAAGATGACCCCCTTTGGTCCAACATGGAACACACTTTTGGGAGGGGCTGACTTCTGCATCTCTGAAAGCCTGACATCCTGAACACGAGCAGGAGCCTCACTTGTGGTTCACGCCAACCCGCCGACTTTGGGATCTCAACGGGGGTTTTGATGAAGCGAGGGCCCGCCATCTGAAGGAAGTTGAGACACTCGAAAATGATCACGGCCATACGAACAAACCACTACCCCAAAACCACTACTCCAAAACCACTACTCCAAAACCACTACTCCAAAACCACTACTCCAAAATCACTACTCCAAAACCACTACTCGAACACTACTCCAAAACCACTACTCCAAAACCACTACTCCAAAACCACTACTCCAAAACCACTACTCCAAAACCACTACTCCAAAACCCTACCCCAACCCCCCCCATTGAACACGAGGTATAGAATCGTGCCATGCTCTTCACGTGGTGGTTGTATACCTCGACCCCCCCCCCCCCTCTGCATCTTTCCGGCGGTGACGGCTGCAGGACATGGCGGCCGTCGAAGCAAGGCGGGGCTGGCATGATTGGGGTTCTGATGCATTGTTTGGAGACAGCAAAGATTCATGGCACGTGTTTCCGTCCTTTCAGCGGCTTGTCTCCTTCTTGGAAAAGCCTCATTGTGAGACCTTGCGGAGTCAACACGCAAACTAATTCTGGGCCCCTTTTGAGCCGACTTGGCCTTATCCATTCCGAGCCCCTCCAATGGATTTTTGGGTCAACTTCAGTCACCGCAGGTTGTCTGTGTTTCCACCGGGCAACCCATTTCGGGGTTACACCGCTTTTTTTCGACGCCACCGCCCGCCCGTTTTTCGAGCCAACCACTTCCGCCCTTCCGCCCTTCCGCCCTTGGCGCCGCCCCGCGCGCCGCGCGCCGCGCGACATCCGGATTGACGAGGCCGAAGGATTGCGAGGCGTTGTCCTCGGAGGACATGAAGCTCCTCTTCCAGCTGCAGGCCTTTGGGGGAATTTGGGGGTCCCCAGATTTCTGGGTGTCCTTTGAGGTCAATGGCCTGTCTTCTTTTGTTTTTTGGTCCGAGCGAGTGGGTCTTGTGAACCTCCAAGACCTCGGGGTCCACGTCTTCGCGGTTTCCGGGTGTCCTTGAAATTCAACGGGGGGACCCCGAAACATTTTGACCCGGTGGGGACGGGTCCCCCGGTTGGAGATTTCTTGCGGTCCACGGCCTCTCGGTGTTCTTTTGGTTTTTGGGGCCCGAGCGAGTGGGTCTTGTGAAAAAGCGAGCGACAGGGGCTGAAGGAGTTTGAATTCAACTTTGGGGAGTTGCCTCCCCGAGCTAACCCGGGAGGGTCCGGGTTTATCGCGTTTCCTTGGGTGTGCTCGAGGTCAAACTTTTTGATGGATGATGAGGGTGGACACTCTGCAGATTCGGATGGATTTCAAAACTGGGTGTCCCCCAGGAGATTCCTCTTTTGTGTTCGGGTGCCAATTTGCATTTCTTTGGGATGGGACCCATTGATTTCTCCGAGAGGCAGCATGGGAGGCTTAAAGCGAGTGCCGGGGTTGGAATCGAATGTGTTTGATGTGTGAAATCGGGGGGCCAGACTCATATGGGCAGTTGGTCTTGTGAGCCATCGGGGCTCGGTTGGGGCAAAATGATTGCAAGAACAAAGGGCTTTGGTTTTCATGGGGGCTGGGGGGGGAGGGAGGGGGGAGGGAGGGAGCCCTTATTAAGCCCCTATTAAGGCCTTTTTTTAAAAGGCCTTATTAAAAGGCCTTACTTAGGGCTTACCCTCCAGCCCCCATAAGGTTTGTGACCTGCCCCATGAAGGTTCTTATTTCAAGTTCTGGACAGCGGTTTGGATCAGTTTGGCACTTCCACCCACTTTGGGTCGAAGTGCGACCAAAGCCCTTCGGTGGCATTACTGGCCGCAGAGAAGTCATAGCCCGATTGTTGGGAGCGCTCCCAACTAGAGACAGAGATCAGGCTTGAGATTTCTTGCCATAGAACATTCTTGGGTAGATTCCTTTGAGTTGGTTCGATGGCTCTGAACTTGGGGCAGGGGAACCTGACAGGAGTCAGAGCTGAGTTGGATCCCTCCAATGACGGGCTCTGAAAGCCAACCAGCAACCAGCTGCCATTGGGACGCCCCAATGGAAGGCCTTCCTTTTGTGGTTGCCGTTCAGACGTCCATAGGATGGTTGGAGTTTGGAAACGGGCCATCAACAAGAACAAGATAATGTTGACTCCGGATTAATAAACCCCCGGTTGATTATAGGGGCGTGTCCCCTTTAAGTGGGGATTCAGACCACTTTTGGAGGGACCACCCCCCTAATAATGGGACGGGTTATTTCATCCTGGGTCAACACTACTGGAAGAGGTACATGGATGTGACCTGATCCGCTCTTCCGATTCCGTGCCCCAGGCATGGAACCCAGAAGAATTCCCTCTGAGAGGAAATTGTTTGCCAATCCCCCCCCCCCCCCCCAGTCAGGTTCCATGTTAGGCAGGGCTGGGTTAACAAACATACATGTATAATATATATATATATAATACATATACATAGATACGCAATATTTGAGGACTTCCTTGTGTGGAGGTTTGCTCTGTATGAGCAGCAGTTCTAATTTTCGAGCAAGCCTGTGGTTAAAACCAGCGACGATCCTCGGAAGTTGCCGGGAGCAAAGCTCGGAGAACCGTCCAAGGTTGCGGACCTTCTCGAGTAGCTTCATGCGGCGAAGCACTTCCAGTCAAGGGGGGGGGGGGAAACAGAGAAAAAACAACAAAATTGACTCGAGCGCTGGTGATGCTGGAGGTGTCGACCATTCTAGTCTACCAAGACTGTCAAAAGCACTGCAAGTCCATACATCTTACATCATGCATGCATGCATGCTTGCATGCATGCATGCATGCATGCATGCATGCATTCATTCATTCATTCATTCACTCACTCACTCACTCACTCATTCATTCATTCATTCATTCATTCATTCATTCATTCATTCATTCATTTATTCATTCATGCATTAGTTCATTCATTCATTCATTCATTCATTCATTCATTCATTCATTCATTCATTCATTCATTCATTCATTTATTCATTCATTCATTATTTATTTATTTATTTCATTCATTAGTTCGTTCATCCATCCATCCATCCATCCATCCATCCATCCATCCATCCATCCATCCATCCATCCATCCATTCATTCATGCATGCATGCATGCATGCATTCATGCACTTATGCATTTATGCGTTGCATTCATGCATTCATGTGTGGGGTTTCAAAATTATGGATTTAAGCTAATTTCGAGGTCCGACCCGTGCACTTAAGCCCTGCTCCTGTGTTTGCACCTCTGATCGGAGCACATGTCAGAACCGGGACACGATTGAAGGTTTGTTTTTGTTTTTGGGCACTCGTGAAAACAATGCAAAAACCGGCTGCGCTATAGAAAGTGCATTTGGCAGCAACAATGGATGCAAACGCCTTCGTCAAAGCAATTCACTACTGGAAGGGCAGCCTGTCAAATCCTGTGGGGTCACTGTGTTACGTTTTTTTTTGTTGATTGCTGAATTACCCGGGGGGCAAAATCGCTGAGTCAAGAAATCCTTAAACAATGTGGATTTAAGGGGGCCCGTGTACTTAAGAGTCGGCCCGTTTTCTGAAACCACGGAGCTTTGCTTATTTTCAGAATTTGCAAGATTCGGTGGCTCTTTGTGTGACAAGAGCAATTTTTGTTGAATCATTGAGCAACCTTAGCATGGTGGGACCGAGCCGTGTCGCAATCACAAACGTCGCATGTCAGAAGTGCAAGCAGTAATCAAAGGGGGAGCTCCTGCCCTGATCACCGGGCCACATTCCATAAGCACGGCCAGCCTTTCGTTGAGCGCAGAATAATGTCCTTTAGCACGTGCAGTAAAATTGTTGTGGTGCAGACGGAAATTCCTCATGTGCAGCCAAAGTTCCTCAAGTGCACCCCCCCCCCCCCCGAATTTAAGCTAATTAGCCGGCAGCAAAAATTCCTTAAGTGCAGCCAAAGTTCCTTAAGTGCAGCCAACATTTCCTGGAAATGTTCGGTGCAGCCAAAGTTCCTTAAGTGCAGCCAACATTCCGCAATTTCAGCCAAAATTCCTTAAGTGCAGCCAAAATTCCTTAAGTCCCGGAAAAAAATCCTTAAGTCCGGAAAATTGCTTCATTCCCGCCAACGGATTCTTTTTCCGGAAACTAGGGGTGAACTTAAGGATTTTGGCCTTTGCCCGAAGTTGGGGGTGAAATTAGTGTTTCTCAAGCTACAAAACGTTATTTTGGCATTGAACAACACTAATTTCACCTCGAACTTCATCTCGGGCAAAGGCCAAAATCCTTAAGTTCCCCCCCCCCCCCTGAATTTAAGCTAATTAATCCAGAATTAAGGTTTTTTTCCGGAATTAAGGATTTTCCGGACTTAAGGATTTTTGGCGGGAATGAATTAAGGATTTTTGTCCGGACTTAAGGATTTTTTCCGGGACATAAGGAATTTTGGCGGGACTTGAGGAAATTTTCCGGGACTTAAGGAATTTTGGCGGGACTTAAGGAGTCTTGGCTGCACCGAAGGAATTTTGGCTGCACTTAAATGTTGGCTGCACTTGGGGAATTTTGGCTGCACTTCAGCAATTTTGCTGCCGGTTAATTAGCTTAAATTTGGGTGGTGCGCTAAAGGAATTTGATCCGCCCTTTAGCCGCACTGAAGGCATGTTGGTTGAGCCTTGCGCTAAACTTTTGTTGGCTGTGCCGAAGTAAAAGTCGCTTGCGCTGCGGCGTATGTTGAATCTCAAGCCGGCAGAGCAAAAGTTGTGAGAATGCTGGTCTCGCAGTAAAGGCAAGGCAAGCCGGATAATTGCTTGCGTGACAGTAGCAGTTTGCACCGTCTCTTGATACATGGGCTCAGTTGTTGATGTTCCCATTCACCTCAGTTCCACCTTACGCCACTTTGCTTGATGTATGGGCCTGCCTTTTTTGACCTTGAAACACGTGAGTACATGTTTATTTGATATTGGGCCTTGCTGCAGTGAATTGCTTGGATCCATGGGTCCGTGGGGGTTCTGACGAAGGCTGGCGCTGAAACTGGGGTATGTGCTGCGTTTTTCATTGCTGACATCGCCAAATCCCGAAAACATGTCTATCCTCACCCATTGTTCACACCCTGCTTCAATCGGGCTAAACGCGCCAGAAACGTGCTTAAGTGCAGCGGGCGACCTTGATAATTAGCTTACATCCATAATTAGTCCCCCACAAACTGATTCCCTCAAATGGTCTGGTCTGAATGCCACTGACAGTGTATACTGATTTTGCTCTGGTTTGCAACATGTGTGATCTGAGTCAGAAAATGCAAAAAAAAGACACATTCACCGGGTGTGAGTCTCAAACGCTCCAACAAGGCAATGGCATCCAGTCCGTATTTTGCAGTGTTTCAACAATAAATAGCTGTTCGGCTTCGAAAACACCCAAGTTTGAAAACCGTTGGGTTTTAGCAACACTGAAAAAAGGCCCACCCCAAAGTACACCCCTTAAATCCATAATTTTGAAAGCCAACACATTCATGCATTCATGCATTCATGCCTTCATGCCTTCATGCATTCATCCATCCATCCATCCATCCATCCATCCATCCATCCATCCATCCATCCATTCATTCATTCATTCATTCATTCATTCATTCATTCATTCATTCAGTCATTCATTCATTCATTCATTCATTCATTCATTCATTCATTCATTCATTCATACAGTAATAGCTCCATACCGTCATACAGTTATTCATTTATCCATTCATGAATCCATCATCACAGGACATTACATTACAGTGCAGTACATTACATTACATTACATTACACTACATTACATGATGTTACAGTACTTACATACATATACACACACATACATACATACGTACATAGAGAAACCCTTACATAAATGCACACATGCACGCATACATACTTACGTACAAACATACAAACATACAAACGTACATACAGAAATACAATCATGCAACCATACATGCATACATGCATTACATACATACAAACATATATTCACCAGACATGCATACAAACAACCATACATACAAACAAACATACATACATACATACATAGATACATACATACATACATACATACATACATACATACATACATACATACATACATACATACATACATACATACATACATACATACATACATACATACATACATACATACATACCAACATACATACCAACATACATACATTACATTACATTACATTACATTAAATTACATTACATTACACTACATTCCACTACATTTTTTTTCCATTACATTACCTACATTGCACTACCTACATACACACACATTCCTTCATACATACATACATACATACATACATACATACATACATACATACATACAGACAGACAGACAGACAGACAGACAGACAGACAGACAGACAGACAGACTGACATACATACATACATACATACATAGATACATACATACATACATACATACCTACCTAGTCTTTAAAGGGGTGCCAGCCCCGGCTGCTGGGCGGGCGCTCGTCGCGCGCTTTCGCGACCGCAGGTCTGGAACCGCGAGCTGCGCTCGGAGCTGGGAGAGCGGTGCGTGCCGCAGGTGGAGCAGCAGACCGAGGAGCTCGTGGAGCAGCTCAGGCGCTGTGGTTTGGGTCGGCTATTATTTTGTTTCTCTTTCACATGATGAAGTTTGCCTTTGTGAAATCGAATTCTTTCGTGAGGCTGGCTGTATAACTGAAATGGAGATGAAGCTTAGGGATGAGCCATATTCGTTTGGCCAATTTGTATCCACTGGGTGGCGCTTGAGCTTGAGCAAAGGGGCGACAAACAAGTCCGGGGTAGAGCTTTGGTGCAACGAATTACCCTTGGAGCTACCCCCGAATCTACCTGAACCCTCAAACTGCCAACTTAAAAATGGGTTTATGGCAACCTACAATTACTTGGTTGACGTTGGAAGGGGAGCAAAAAGTTTTCAATTTTAGCAGCTAAGTGGATTTGGATTTCCCCACTAAACCACAATACGCAAAAATGTAAAATGTTTCCCAACAACAACCATGTCTGGGTGTCGTTTTTGGAATCCATCCGCGCGATGATGCATTCTGGTAGTTCTGTCTGTGCTATCAGGTTACATGGGAACTCTAGAAAGGAACAGTGAGTCACCATATCGGTATGCTGGACGAATGAGTTCTTTCAGGCAAGCTCGAGCAATCGCGGGTTGCCCAAACCATGTTTCAGTGCAGACCTGCTTGGGTGTTCAACCTAAGTAGGTCATAGCCATGGTTTGTCAACATTTATGTGCCACAGGTCCGAAAGTGGGTCGATATTGACAAACCAGCGGGCTTTAGGGATGGCATGGGGGTCAAGAGCCCCTGGCATTTTCAAAGGGCTGCAATATGGCTGGGGTTGTCCAAACCAATGGTACCATTTCAAAGTAGCCTATTTTAGTCAATTTTAGTGTGGATTGGGATGTTCACTGGGGGTACGGGATTTTGACCCATGCCCATCTCAGTCGAATCGGAAGCCCAGGGAAGGTTTGGTTTATGGGACAGAATTTTGAGTGCTATAGGGTTGGATCTTTAGGCTCTAACTTTTTGGTTGAAATCAAGGGTTTTTCCCACGAAACCCGCAAAGAGTTAAACTTTTTGCAGAGGGGTCAACAGCAACCAAGATAACCTCCCCTCACCCCCCCGGAAAAGCGAGGCTTAGCGCCAAATTTGGACAAATTTGAGTCTGTGACGTCCAAGAAATTGGACGAACCCTTACCCCCCCCCCCCCACCACAACTTTTGTTTCCAAATTGGAGGTAGAGAGTTGAACAGTTGAACCCAAAGGCACGCTCTCCCAGCTTTTTGTGTCCAAGTTGGAGGTCGAAGTTTCGCCCGGAGGGTGAACCAAATTGTTTCTCAGTGGGGTCTCTTTTGGTTTAGCAGACGAACCCAAAAAGGACGTAGGAAAGTTCTGTTGCATTTTGCCAAGGGATGTCAGGACTTGAGCACTTTTTTGCCATCTTTAAAGGGTTCTCCGTATCAAACCACAAAAAGTGAGTCGCTTTTAGCAGAGCAGAAAGCAACCGCGGCACAGTTCTGCCCTGGGACGTCAAGCGAGGCAATCGGCGCTGGAGCGGCATCTGCTGGCCGGGGAGCTGCGTGCCCTAGAGGAGGCGCTCTCTCCGAATTGGTCGCCGGTGGGTTTGGGAGGATGCCGCGGGTCTGTCAAAGTTTTCTGGGCTCCAAACGGGTCGGTCGTTTTGGAGGATGCCGTGGGTTTTGGGTGGGTTTGGAAGGCAGAATGGGTCTGTCGTTTTGGAAGATGCCCCATGTTTTTGGGTGGGATTTTTAAAGGGACACCAATGGAGAACCACCATGAGGAGCCTTTGTTTGGTGTGGCCTTTTTTGAGGGAGCCCGTTTTTGGGTGGGTTTGGAAGGGAAGCCAAAAGGAGAAAGAACCCAAGCCATGTTGTAGGGGTCCCCTAAAAAAAGGTGCGCCAAAAAAAAAGGGCCCTGTCATTTTGTTGAGAGATGCCGATGTGTTTTTGTGGGTGTTGAAGCGACACCAGACGGAAACCACATAAAACGGGCTCGCGACATATTTTGAGACAAGCCCCAATGGCCATGATTTCTAGTCCTTGGTGGACATTCAATGTACAGTTTACATTCGATTCGATAGCCGGGTCTTTTAACCCTCAAAATTTCTTAGCTGCTTCGGCACTCGCCTGTTTGCACTTGGCACTCAGCATTCCCGTGCCAGCACTTGCCTTTTGGCACTTACTCCAATGTTCGTTTTGGGGCAATTCAAAGTTAATCCCTTGCCTCCCTGCCTCAGGTAAAAGCTTTCGCGAATGATGGAAAATGCATGGGAGCGATTGCCAGTAACTGCGTTGCTTGGAGCATCTACCAGTTGGAAGGGTACTTGGAACGACGCGCCTTTAGTAGCAGAAGCCATCGCAGGCCCCTCTGAGACCGCCGGGGCGAAACGCATTTGGCCACTTTTCCGGCCTTGATTTACCAGGGATCAGGGTTGTGGAATCAAGGGGTTTATCCCCACTTGTGTGAATCTCCCCCTTTGTATGGGGTGTCAGTCTTTGGGAAGCCCTTTGTTGTATCAGAGAAGTAGTCAATTCCGACAACCCTGCCAGGGATTGATGTGTCTGGCAAGCGGGAAGCGTGCACTTGCAAGCTCGAGATTCTCTTCGGCCAAAGAAACCGCGTGAGCAGATCTGCTGCAGCAACAAGAGCACCAAACAACAAGAGCACCCGCCAGCCGCAACGTTTCAGAGCGCACTGATGCTCATGATCCTCGACGTGAACACTACCCGCCCCGAAGGGAGCCAAAGGAAGCCAGGCGAATCAGCCGACGGACACCCGCGACAACCGGAAGTCAAAGATCCAACTGAAGGCGGCAGCAAAGAAACGGACACATGGGTTGTTTCCCGGCAGTTTCAGGAGCTGAGCCGCGGTTCTGCAAGGCTCACCGAGGCACCATCGGGTCGAGTCGGGTCGAATCCTTTGGTTTGCATGGCTTCAAGTGGCATCCTCGATTCATTCGCTTGATTCTCTGGCTGAAGGAGACACCGACTCAGCAAACAAACAACATGCGCGCTTTGAGGGGCCCACTTGGTGTTTTGGGGGGTTTGAAGCCCCTGGTAAGCAAGTGGAAAGATCCAGCTTAAACACCAACCAATGTGAAGCTGACCTGCTTGTGTTTTGCCCGGCAGCTTTTGGGCCGAAAGTCTTCTAGTCTTCTCTCCTTCTCATGATGCGCTGATGGCGTTGCGTGAAGGTACGAGCTACGCGCGCAGACAGGTGTTTGTGTGGCTGAGTTGCCTTTTGTTTTGTGTCCAGTGCTTTGTGTCTTGTGTGCTGTCGTGTCGTGTGTGTACATATTGTTTTGTTTTGTCGTGTTGTTGGGGCGTTGTTGCATGTTGTCATGTGTTGTTTGTATTGTGTGCTGTCATGTGTTGCTGCATGTTGTTGTTTTGTTGCGCGCGTGTCAAGTCTTATTGTCACGTGTTGTGCGTGTGTTATGTCCAGCATCATCGTTTCCAACTTTGAACTGCAAGTATCCCATGTTTTTTTTGCAGAGCGGCAGCTTTGCACACCAGCTCGCTGGAGCAGCTTGTCCAAACAACACTCTCTCCGCAGTCTTGCGCGCTTCCCCGTTTTTTGTTTTGGCACCCGCTTTGGCCGGCGGGCATAAAATGTGTTTTCACTGTTTGCAGTGACTATGGCTGACTCTTCTCCGGTTTCCGATCCCGTCTTTTTGGTGGCTCGTTTGGCTGACTCTTCTCTGGTCTTTGCTCCCGCTGGAAGGGATGTGTCCGCATGTCTCAGGCCCAGCTGGCGAGCCTAGACGAGGAGCCTGGATGTCTTTTTTTCTGGGTCTTTCGGTGGTCTTCGTGGTTGAATTTGGGGTGCCTTGCTTGAGTGCTATTGGGCAACGCATCTTTAGACTTCAACTTTGGGAAGTCAAGGTGTTTTCCATTAAACCAGCAAATAGTTAAACTTTTTGCAGAGGGGTCAACAGCAACCAAGCTGAGTGTTTGAATTTGGGCTGCCTTGGGGTTCCCCGTTTTTTGGTTTCCTTGGGGATGCCAAAGGATTGAAAGGGTTCCCGAGGCAAAGTCTTCCTGGGGTTCCTGGGGGTTCCGTTTTTTTGGGGTTTCGGGTTCCAAAGGCAAAGCCTCACTGCTCGGCATCGCCCGCATCCAGCGGTTTGGTGGAAAGGTTCGGCCGGCGGCGCTCGATCGAGGCAATGTGACCCCCTCCGAGGCAACTGCGGCAATGGTGACTTTGATCAGGACATGGTTTTACCCATTTTCAGTAACCAATGGTACTCCCATCCTAATGTTGAGTGCAAAAGTTAGCGCAAGCGCTTGGGTTTTGACATAAACGTCTTGACTTCCAAGGGTTTCCTTGGTCCCATCCGTCTGACGTGTGACAAGTGACACCTGCCTGGTTTTCGGGAAGGCGCTTCTCCCGAGCGGTGGGAGAGGGGTCGGTCAGTTTTTTTTTTGGGGATGGGACCCTTAGTTCTGTTTTGTTTGAAAGGGAAACCACAAACTAGGGGACCACCTACTAACAAAAAGACACCCAGGTTTTTGTTTGGTAGACCTCAGATCCAGCCAGGTGTCGACAATTCAATCGCGTCATAACCGGAACTCCATAGACGCACGGACGGAACGCCTCACAGGAGGAGGATGGATTGCAGCCTGTCGCTTGGGATCCTGAGAGGCGTGGAGCGTTGGAGCGTTGGAGCGTTGGAGCGTTGGAGCGTTGGAACTGGGGTCTTGGTTTGGGGCCAAGGAGAACCGGGTGGCTCAACCAGTCCGGTACTGAGGTTTTGGATCTTTTGAGGGTTGAGTGGTTGGATTTGTGAAGTCTCGCTAAGAGTTAGGACTGGAGTTTGGGAGCTTTGAGCATTTGAGGGGGTATGGGTCGAAATTGGCAGGGAACCACAGGGTTTGGTCCATGTTTCCATTTACCAGGGTTCCATGTTGGGTACCTATTTTTGACCCACTGCGAAGTGACAACACCTGGATTGTTTGTTAAGCGTTGCTTTTGTCCTGGCTCTGCCAGATTCTGTGCCAACATCATGGAGGAGGTGCAGAAGGCTTGTGCTGGCATCACGGATTTGGGCAAATGGTAGCGACCTCAAGATGAAGGTTGCATAGGGGCAACCTGGATTTGGTGGACACCCTTAGTCCATCAGGGTCTATTCATCCGGGGTCAGCATCCCGGGCCTCATGGGATGAGCCGTGCAGGTCACGCGACAGAACATCGAGATCAGCTCAGGCGCAAACGTGAACATTGGGATTTTTGTCTTTTTAAATGGGGATTTAGATGGCTGTGGGTCAAAACCAATGGGATCCCATTTTTTTGGGGTAGGTGAATTCACCACCCATTTTAGTCGGGATTTTAGTGGTTGGATTGGGATGTTCAGATTTGGGGTACGGGCTTTTGACCCATGGCCAGATGGGGAGCCCAGGAATGTTGGCTGTGCCTTGGTGAAAAGACACCCAACAAATACACGTGGGAACTTGTCGAATCCAGCCATTGTGGAGGGTGTATCCCATAGCCACGTGAAGGCATGGTGTTTGTTTTGCCCATGTCAATGTTATAGCCTGCCGTGGTCGGGGCTTGGCTTTTAAGGTGCTGCTGCTGCTGCTCGATGTGAGTTGAGGAGTAGGTTGTGCTTGTTGGGGCACAAGCAGAAGCAACAGCTTGCATTAGATCACACACCATGCCATGTAGGCCCAATGTAGGCTGTATCACAGTCGAGTCTTTTCTTGGGTTGGTGCAAGGACTGAGGCGACTTTTCCATTGCGATGGGAAGCAATGAGTTCAACAGTTCAAGTTTGAAGTTGGCCCATGCTTTGATTTGGGGTGAAGAAATACACATACCAGGTGGCAGCCCAGAGCGTTTTTTCTTTTGGCTTTGTGCTGTTGCATCTGATGTGCTGATTGTTCCAAGTGCGTACAAAGAATTTCTATCTTGGTATTCTCTCTCCCACGCTGGGTCAAGCAGGGCTGAAAGATACATCTTGCCCATCTGCAACATGGCTCTTGCCACCCAAATAAAGGGCAACTTCTATTTACAAGGCAATGTTCAGGTGTATAATGTAAGGATCCCTAGTGTGTCCTGTGCAGATGCGTATTCAACGAACATTGTGGCAAGTTGGCGGCCCCATTCGCCGAAGCGAAGGGCGTACGGCCTCGCCTGAGGCTTCGAGGAGCGAATCGGGAAGCTGGAAGTGGCACACCTAGTGGTCCGGGCCGGCTTGGCGATCCCTTGGCATCTTTGGACGGGTGATCAAAGTGATAAACCGAAACTTCTCTTCCCGGTTTACTCTCCGGAGGTGAGTGCAGGACGGCTTTTGTTTGCCGTGGAGGCCGAATCTAGAGGGCGCCTCAGCTTGATTTGGTCGCAGATGTCGCCCGAGGGAGGCCGAGTGAAGGGATATGTCAGCAAGAACAGCTTATATAGTGCTTGAGACGATTAGCATTTGTTTTGCTTGGTTTATATGGACATACTGTAGGCAATGGACAAATGGAAGTCTGCGGAACAAGGAACAGACGTTCGCGGGTTTTGCAAGGGAAGAATCATTCAAGCACATGAAGCATGACAGGCTGGGGATGCTTGATGGCACTTGATGGTGACAGCAGTTTGAAAGTGCGAGTTGTGTGGAGAGTTGAGGATTCTGCTTCCTGATACTGAATATTTGCCTACCGGCATTCCAAATAGCCGTGGGAGAGGTTCTGACTGGGGTTATTCCAATGTGTCTGGACAGTTTGCCTTTGTAGCCGACATCCTGTGAATTTGAGCGATGCGCCAGCGTGACGCCCTCTCGGACAGTTTGCCATGGGTTCTGCTACCAGCTGACAGTTGCACAACGATGTTGCTGTTGGCCTGTGTTGTTGTGTTGCTCTTGGATTGGGCTGCTGGGCTGTTGGTTTGTTGCGTTAGATTCCTTTGGGATTCCGATGAGTTAAATACTTTCCGGGATCATCCGACTGTCCGTCCATCATCCAAAGGTGCCCCTTCCCCTACACGCAAGTGACACAAGACCGCATTTGCTTCGGGTTGCTGCGGGTCCACGCCTTTTTATGTCAAGGCTTCCCATGAGGTTTTGACCACGGCAGACATAGGCGGCTTTGGCAAAACTGCGACTCTGTTTGGGCTCCACGTCCCCATTCTTTCCAGGGATCCGAATCTCTTTGCCAGAAAACCATCAGAACTTCAGGTTGGAAGCAGCGATCGGTTCTGGAGAAGAACGATGGTTGAAAAGCATGGCAAAGGAAGCAATCCCAGAGAACTGGGGGCCTTGAAAGGGACACGCGAATGATCTTGAAAAACACCCCCGGTTTTTGGCTCCAGCGCTGGTGCGCTGGAGCTCGTGCGCGTGGCTTCCGCACGCGCAGCGAAATTCCGCGTTGCCGCGGTTCCCCAGGCAAGAAGGTGCGATTTGAGAGTGGTTCGGCTGGCGTTGTGCACTGGCAATATTCTAGGGGTACCTTCCCCATTCTTCACCTTTTCAGGCAACCATCTTAAAAACCCACGGTGTTTGAAAAGAAGGATGGTTGAAACGAATGGACAAGGAATCAACCCCTAGATATCTGAGTGCGGGCAAGGCCGTCTTGCAAGGGTGCTTGTTTTGAGCCGACTTCGTTCCCTAATGTCCCGGGAATGTCCCCGGGCACGTCGATGGGCGATCCATGGACGAGGCGGGGAGAGCACGCGGTGGTGAACGGCGTCTCAAAATTGTTGATGTAAGAAGCACTTTTTTGCAGCCCAACATGGGGTTGGTTGGGATGGTCATCAACCTCTCAAGAGGGGCTTTTGACAACCATGGCAAAGCTTCCTGAGGGACTATGGCCACAAAAAACTCGGACCACGTGTGACAACTCAGCCCCAAAATAGCCACCGAGAGATTGACCCCTTGGATGGGGGATGCTTGACGATGGGCCTGGGGTCGTTTGATCAGCTCGTCAGGACACAAACCCAGGCGAGTTTCGGCATTTTTTTGGACGGCATGTGAATTGGTGGCCTGAAACTCGAAGCCCCAGTTTCTCTTGAAGTCAAATGGGACGACAGTCTCTACCCTCCAAACCAACAATCCAAGCCCAGAATCAGGGATCTGCTGCCGCGTGAACGTCGTGTCTGCTTTTCTCTAAGCTGAGCTATGACTCTCGGCTTGCGCGTTGGCGAGCGAGTTTCCTTGCAGGCAGGGCGGCGACTGTACTTGGTGGTGGTCCCGCAGGCAGGGGGTCACTGGGCTTCCCGGTTTTGGTGAGGTCTCGAAATCGTTAGTCCTTGGGAGTCGGTTCTCGCATCAACCGAGTGAATTGAAGGTTTACTCTAGGGGAAAAATACCTGGCACATCACGGTGGTGATGCGCCATGTACTTTAAATAGGTCAAATTCAGTTTTTTCTTGTTCAAAAAAATGCGCCACCTTCCGTGGGCGACGCGTGGCACGCCCGCATACTACTTTCCAATTCGGAACCGTTTTGTGGCGCAACAAGAAAGACGGGGCAATTTGAAATGTAGTCCTCGGCTATTTGAATTACGTATTCGAGCACGATGCTTCGGAGGTCCCGTGCATGTCCAATCCTTCAAGGTGCCTTGTTTCCAGATGTGCTTGCACAGCTCCTTGCATGTCCAATTCTGCAGTAGATGGCCAATCGCTCGGGCCCGTTGTGTGACACAAAGAATACCGCGGCGATTTTACTTTTAGTGTTGGGCTACCGTATTTGAATGATGTATTTGAGTACGATGCTGCCGAGGTCCCTCGCATTTGTTTTCAGATGTCCTTGCGCAGCGTCCGAGGTCCTGTGCGTTCCCAATGCTTCAGAAGATGGCTCATTCCAATTCGGGCTGTTGTGTGACACAAAGCCAAGAAGTCGCGGCAAGTTAAACTGTGTGGGTCTGCTTGAATGTGTTGGAGTCTGATGCTTTCGAGGTCCCAATGTTAATCCTTGGAGGTGTCTTGTTTTCAGATGTCCTTGTGTTGCTTCCGAGGTCCCTTACATTTTCAAGTCTTCAGTAGATGGCGCAGGTGCCATATTTTTCCTTCCGCCCACTCCCTCAATAGATGGCTAAGGTTCTCCTTTCCAGGTGCTCCAGAAAAGGCGTGCTCCATTTACTTTGGGTCAAAACGGATTTCAAGTTGGACGTTCCATGCGCGCATTCAGAAAAGTTGCGACTTTCGAGCCGGGAGCTGCCAAAGTGCATTTTCTTTGCCACGCTTGTACTGAAAAGTTGCGATTTTCGAGCCGGAGATGCCAAAGTGCATTTCCTTTACTACACTTGTACTGAAAAGTTGAGACTCTCGAGCCGGAGCTGCCAAAGTGTACTGCTATCAAAGTGTACTTCCTTTTCTTTTGGTTCATCTTTTGAGCTTGAAGCGCGCAGGTTGGATGGATGTCACGCGGATTTGCATTTGCGTTGCCCGGGTGGGTCGTTTCAGGATTCCACATCATTCTAGGAGCCCAATACCAAAATTCCAATAGCTGCAACTTTGCTTTTGTGTCACTCACTCAACGGCCCCGAATTGGAGTGATGCGCCATCCACTGCAGACTTGGAAACGCACGGGGCTCGGAAACAAGGCGCCTTGAAGGAAGTGAAATGCAAGGGGCCTCCGAGGCATCATACTCAAACACATCATTCAAAGAGCCCGAGACTAAATTTCCAATAGCTGCATCTTTTGTTTTTGTGTCACTCACTCAAGGGCACTGAATTGGAGTGATGCGCCATCTGCTGGCGATGTCGCGTGATAATGCCCTGCGCACGCCCCCCCCCCCCCCCCGCCGGAAGATGGCGCGTTTGTTTCGGGGGTTTAAAATGCAGCAGTCTTCGGCTTTTTTCTGCAGGGACGGTGCCAACCGTGAACCGTGATGTGCCAGGTATTTTGCCCTAGTGTAACTGGCGTGGACACGCGCCCACACATGTCAGGAGCGCAAAAGCCTTCCAGAGGTGAAGCGTGTTTTGGCTTCTTCCTTTGGTCCTCGAATGTCTTGCTTCACCAAAAGCTTTTTTCCAATGACAAAATCGTTTTGGTCGTAGTACCTATCGGTTCTTCGCCAGCTGGCATTCAGGTTCAATGTAGACCCGGCGAGAGTCTGTGCCAGCCCGAGGACTCCCCTGCATACGCGCGACAGGTTCGGCAGAATCGAGGTACCGCAGTTTACACGCCCCTGTGTTGACACCAGGGTTGAGTCTGCGCCATGCGGCAAAGAAAATCAAGTTACGTTTGGAAAAATACGTGCAGCCCAGTGAAAAGCCGCTAGCTGCAAGATGGGTTTCGTGCGAGAGTGCGGAGTTCCAAGGGCAGAAGGGTTTCTACTTTTCAGGCTTGGTGGCCAACAAGCTGGTTTTTGGGGTGGGTGGGTGGGTGGGTCCAAATCCCTATTTGGACACCCCTTTGTTGCCGCGCCCAATTTTCCCATTTTGGGACTCCTGCGGGTCTGGGTCCCAATTTCTGACGTAACACAATCCATCCCTGAGGTGTGGGGAACAGAAGCCGTCGTGGGTGAAGGGAATGGAAGCAGCCCAAGCTCCCAGCCGCGCTCCAAACCAATGAGACTTTCACACGATGTTCCCCGGATCCCCGGATGCCAGGTGCCGGTCTTCACGCCCCGAACTCGGGGGCTTGGGGGCTTGGCATTCGGGACGGGCGCATTCGCTGGGCGGAATTCGATCCCTCGTTCCCCGTTCTCCTTTTTTTGTTGGGGGGGGGAGTGAGAAGATCCATCCTTCGCAAACAACTGTATTTGCAAAGAATCGGATTTGGGATGGGGACCTCCCGGGCACCTGCTCCCAAGGGCAATGAAATAGCGCCATGCCCGGAAAGCAGGAGAACACGGGCACCTACCCAGGCAATGGTTGGAAGCGCAAAACAAAAACACATCATCAGAAGCTCAAGCATTTGCTCAAGCAAGGTGCCTGGAGCCCAACCAAGTGCCGTGAGGAACGGATCGGTGCCATTCCGGTTCTGGCGACGTTTCACATTCAAAACGGACCTCCGACCTTTTCGGTGTTGGGATTTAAAAGAGAAACCACAAGGAAACCAGTGCAACCTCAGGAAGCCACATTCGCCTTTCTTACGGCGCGTTTGCCATGTCAGGAAGCCGTTTTTTTTCTTTCTTTTTTTCTTCTTCTTCTTTTTCTCTCTCCCCGAAAAGCGGTCAAAAGCGGTGGGACACAAACCCCCCGGCCGAATTTCTCGCGGTCCAAAGGGTCGGTTTGGACCATGCGCCTCTTGAGCCCGACTCCCAGGGCCCGGCTGGGAGCTTCCGAGGACGTGGGGGGGGGGGGGGGGGTGAAGCCTGCCAGAAAAGATTTTGCGGCGGCCGGGTGGGAAGAGGAAGGAGCTGAAAACGCCGGGGATCAGTTTGCCACAAGGTGACCTGGCCCTAGGGCTGGGCCACGACAATTCCGAAGCTTCCGGCAGTGAGGCAGACTGGACTGAGCTTTTTGCGCCGTTCCTGGCGTTGCAAGGCGGTTTCCGTGGCCTGCCATGAGGAACCGGATAGCAAACGACGGCAGATGGAAAGACGGTAGGTGAGCATTGATCTTGCGACGCCCTGTGCCTTGTCTAGCGTGACTGAGGCCTGAGGTGTGCCATGACATTGCAGGCTCAGGGGCCCGGTTCGGAATTCTTCATGCGCGTGTCATGCCTGTGATGTATTCGAATGCGTGCTGCGCTGGTGGTAGCATGGATATTCCCCCTACTCCAAATACCCGCGTTTTTTAGTTGCTATTTTTGGGAAACACCTTGGTTTCCATGGTAAATACCGATCCCTTTTTCAGCAGAGGGTCGACAATTCATACCCTAGAAACAAATTGGCCGGGTATTCCATTTGCGTGCGAAAGACTGCGAAGGTTTCCGGCTTTCACTCCATGGCCCCTCGCCTCTCTCCCGCGCCGTGGCCCAAGGGTTCGCAGGGAGTGCGGATGTTTTAAAAGATTCCGGCCTCGGGCCGCATCGTGGACCCCGAGAGGCAGAGGTACGTTTTGCCATGGGGCAGAAGGCAGGGTGGTGGGCAGCTGGTTCAAATGTTCAAGCCAGAGTTGCTTTAACATCATTTAGGTTTTCCTTACATGTTCAAGCCAGAATTGTTTGAAGATCATTTCGGTTCCCCTTTGGCTCTTGATTTCAAACCGGAACGCCTTTCGGTTCCACTTTACGTTCCCCTCATTTAGGTTTTTCCTTTGGCTCTTGAAACAACCAACCGCGCCTCGGAGCGCCATCACTTGGGTTCCCCTCCAAACCTAAAAGCCATCAGAATCCTTATCATCATTTAGGTTTTCCTTTAAATCTCTTGGCTCTTCACCAGGGTTGTGGGATCAAGGGGTTTCTCCAACCACTTCTGTGCCACAAGGCAATCTCCCTTATGAAGAAAATCGTCTTTGGGGCTAGGCCCTTTCTGTAACGTATCACAGATGTCATTCCCCACAGCCCTGCTCTTCACCCGAGGCGTCGACCGAGACGGTCTTGGCCAATGTGATCCCTGTGAACTCGAAGACGGCGTTCCCCCACGGCTCGCCCGAGCGCGCCATGTGCGTCAGCGGGGGCGGGTCCCGGGCGCTGTCCTACAGCCACATGGCGCTGAAGGAAGTCGGTTGTTACAAGACGCGCCCAAGACGTGTGCTGAAGAAATCGCAGTAAATCGTGTTTTTCTTTTTTTGTTGGCTGCGGCCAAAGGAAAAGCAACAGGGGATGTGTCATGTTTTGTTTTTTCTCCAGCCCCCATTAATCTAGCGCCCAGAACCCCGGTTTTGGGGCATTCTGCAAGGCGATTGCTTCAATGCAGCAAGTCTTGGTGCTCATCTTGGTTTGCTATTGCTTTTGCTTATGTTTATTGGAGCTTTGGTCACCATGGCATGACTTTGGTTCCATTGGGCGGTCGCGACTTGGTTCCTTCGCCACTTGTTTCACGGCTCGGGTGGAAGCGAAGCGCCGGTGCTTTGGAATTTTCGCAGATTCGCGCTGCGCTGCGTTGGAGGGTGCCAGCCTAGCAGCAACATGAGTCCCCAGTCTGGGTAGGGAATGGCTATCCCGGGAGGAGAGGCCCCCATGGCCTTAAGGGGGGTCACAGTTCCCTCCCCATAGCGCTCTAGTGGCCATGAACAAAGATGGGGGTGTTTGTTGGGAGGGTACCCCTTTTTGGTTAAAAAAGCAAAAGCAATCCGTACAACGGGAAACACAAAACACCCAAAGGAGACCGGGAAGCCGTTGCGGCGCATTCCAAACAAATCCCATGCTTGTCAGGGGCCCCCCCAAAGACCCCTGAAAAAGGAACTCTATTCGACCCTAATAGGCCTTAGTCGCTCTTCGCCCCTATTGGGGGCGCCCATTGGGACCAGGCTTCCACTTTTCGACTATTTCAAGATAGACTTCACCCCAGGTCTTTTCCTTCTTTTTTCCTTTTCTGGGGGTACTGGGCCACCCCTTGGTTCAGTCTACCCTGACGTCCAAAACTGGGGGCCCTCATGGCTGTCCCAAACCCCCGGGCGGCCACGCCGGAGTCCACCTGAGGCCTGGGGGTGTACCGCGCCTTGTGGCAGCTGCAGCTGACCGAGCGGCTGCAAGCCATCAGCTCCGTGTCCGGGGGCTCCTGGTGCTCCTCCATCTTCATGTTCGCCAGCGCCTGGGGCCTTTTTTCATCTCAAGCGGGCCATCTCAAGCGGGCGGAGGGCTTTCTGTTCTTTTTTCTTCTTCTCTTTTCTCTTCTCCTTTTTTTTGGTCGAGGTGCTTCCCAGGGGTCGGAGCCTGGGGCCATATGGCTGTGGTTGCCAAAACCGTTTTGGGGTCCCATTTTGGCAGGTGAATGCACCACCCATTTTAGTCGGGATTTTAGTGGTTGGATTGGGATGTTCATTGGGGGTACGGGATTTTGACGTATCCATGGGCTCACGTGAGCCCGCATTTTGCCCTTGCTTGGCTGGTGCTTCCCATGTTCGCCAGAGCCTGGATTTGCCTTCTTTTCTTTTGGCCAGTGATGCCCATGTTTTTTTTTTAGCGGGGAGAGATGAGAGAGGCGCCAAGGCCGAAATGTTTCTCTGTTTTGTTGTTTTTGTTTGGGGGGGTTGCAAGAAAAAGAAAGAGAGAGGGAGGGAGACCGATCAATGTTTCTCTGTCGTGTTTTTGTTGGTTAGTCGTTGGGAAGAGCTCCTCGAAAAGAAGAGAGAGGCGGAAACAGAAGAGCATGTACAGGAACGGGGCAAATAAATCGACTCGGGGGCCCTGGAATCGCTGGTTTTTAGAAGTTAGGAGTAGCGGTCGCGTTCTGAGGATGTTCTCGTGTTTTTTTTGCTGTTGGGTAGCTGCCCTTAAAAAGAACACCACGAATGAGACCCCTTCCTAAGCGTGATGGGAACCAGATGAACACACCCCTGTGAGTCGCTGGGGTGACACGCCCCGAAGCATGAGCCGTGTGGATTTATTACTCAGGTTTCCAAAGTTCAGAGGGATCTCTATCTATTTTCTAGCAGTTGATTCCCCATTCTGTAACCATCGTTCTTTTCAAAAACCGGCTTTTTCCCCTGGGTTTTTGATGGTTTCTAAAAAGAGGGAGCCTTGGAAAGAATGAAAATGGAAGGTAGCCCTAGATATTTGGGTTGCGTGGCGGGCGGATGGGGGGAGTGCGCTCTTCCACGACAGACGCTCAGTTCCAGGGGCCCCCCCGGACTGCTTTGGCGGGCTCGACGTGGGAATCGAGGTAGGGAAGTGGAGTGAATAGCGACCCAACCAATCTTCATCCATCATTTCCATATCTCTCCCATTCATCTCTCTCTCCCGGCATCTTTTCCCAACTAATGCCGGAGAGACGGTTCTTATCTTATAGTGTGTCCATGGGAAATAGAGAGGCAGGAAAGCCAAAAACTAAAATTAAGAATGAAAGATAAGAAAAGAAAAGAAAACTCATAGACTCATAAAGATATAAAATAAAGTAATATTGATAAAAAAGAGAAGATAAACAACTTTAGAGCCTCCGGCTCAGTCCGCCGACATTGTCCTCACCCTTTTCTCCTTCTTCCTCTCTCTCTTGTCCCCTCCCCCGTGTGTTCTGTCGTCCTCTCTCCCTCCCTCTGCTCCCCATCCTCCCCATCCCCCCAAGCCTCTCAGCTCAATCTCTCTCTCTCTCTCTCTCTCTCTGTCTCGCTCTCTCTCCTTCTCTCTCTCTCTCTCTCTTTCTCTCTCTCTCTCTCTCTCTCTCTCTCTCTCTCTCCTTCTTTCTCTCTCTCTCTCTCTCTGTCTCTTTCTCTCTCTCTCTCTCTCTCTCTCCTCTTTCTCCGTTTCTCTGTCTCTTTCTGTCTCCCTGTCTCTCCTGTCCACGCCCCTCTACAGAAAAAAGGGTACCCTTATTCTAACCTGTCTACTGGAGGACCTAGTCTCTTTCTCTGTCTCTTTCTCTGACTCTGGCTCAGTCTCTGTCTCTCTCTCTCTCTCTCTCTCTTTCTCGCTCTCTGTGTCTCTCTCTCTCTCTCTCTCTCTCTCCCTCTCTCTCTCTCACTCTCTCTCTCTCTCTCTCTCTCTCTCCCGCTGTCTCCTGTCTCTCTCTCTCTCTGCATTGCAGCGTCACGTCCCCCCTGAGTTGCCTCGATGTCCGGGCACTGCCCCTTCATGACCCTGAACTGTCTGCTTACGACTGGCTTTCCCCTTGATTTCCGCTTCATGTCCTTTTCACGTTTCCCATGATGTCCTGGTCATGTCCCTTCCATTCCTTTCAACTTGTCATTTTCTCGGTATGTCGCTTCATTTTCCATGTATGTCCCGTTCTTTCGTTGCGAGTCATTTCCTACATCTCCCGTCGTGCCGATTGGTTTCCTTGTCCTTTGTTTCACTTTCATTCCCCCTGCACTCCCCGTGTTTTCATGTCTGTCCCTTTCATGTCCCTTTCAGTTCCCCTTTGTTTCTCTTTCATTTCCCCTTGCTTTCCTGTCATTTCGACTTCCTATTTCCCCTCATTTCCTTGCACTTTCTTGCATTTCCCCTTTGCTCCCCAGTATTTCCAGCAACAAAAACACGGTTTTTCCAGCGTTTTCGCAAAGAGGACGTCCAAAAAGACAGAGTTTTTCCAGATTTTCTGCAAAAGGAGGCAGGAAACCTGAACCCGCAAAGAGCCGGCAGGGGGGTTCGAGCCTGGGACCACTGTTTTGTGACACCGGCTTTTCGAAGACTACGTTTAGTGGAACGTCATCAAATTACCGCGCGGTACATGCTTGACACCCCCACCCCCCCCAAAACCGGGCGGGGGGCGGGGGGTTATCCTCTTTCCTCTCTTACCGACACGCCTCCACAATGTCGGCGGATATCAGTCTTTACAGAAAGGACTATGAGAGATAAACAGGTTCTCTATTCCACCTCGTTACCTCTGTCATATCTCTTCTTCTTAGAGTTCTGTCATCTCCAGAGTGTCAGGTTGTCTTTCTTCTTCGGCTTTTGTTGGACCGCTAAACTCAGACAACCCTGAATTGGTGGCTTGGATTGGTGGCTTCGGGATTTCAACCCCTGGTTCTTGTAGAGGGTAAATGGGAAAGCCCCCCTTGACCACCAAGCCACCGATTCGGCTCCAAACCACCAACAGAGGGAAGCTGATCAACAACTCTTTGGCACAGACATAAACTGTGGTCAACATTACTCAAACGCTACGCAAACTGGAAACTTGGCAAGTGGAAACATGGACAGAAACCAAGCAGGCCATCTCCTGGTGGTGACTAATTTTGACCAATGCCCAAAGAATGATGTTGTGTTTCTCAGGAGAGTATCAGAACGCGCCCATCGACACGGAGACGCTCCTGGGCGAGGTGTACCGCCCGGCGGAGCTGACGATGAGCGTGCTGAGTGGGGCGGTGGCTCCCCTGGCCTCCGGCATCGTCAACAACAACTCCACCCAGCTGTTGGCGACAATCGCGGACGAGATCAAAGGCAAATGGGCATGGATCAACATGAAACCAGGATATGGACCGCAGGTTTTGGCCCAGTCCACTTGCCAGGCTCCCATCTTGGGTACCTATTTTTGACCCATAGCCAAATGGGGAGCTTCGGGCAGAGGTGTCCTCTTTGGTTGGCTTAGGCTTAAAAGAATAGGGGCCGTGGTTTAGATGGGGTTTGTTCCATCCAAACCAGGGCCATCGATTTTTCCAAAAGGCCACCTATGGAGCTTCGGCTTTCTTTCCACTAAGGGGTGCAAGTTGTAACCCAACTCGTCGGGGTAAACTGGAGGCGCTTCCTTTCCTAGAGGGGTGTTCTTCAATTCACCTGATGGAGATTGAGAGCGGACATCGAATTGGTCAAGATTCGAAGAGGTGGACGGCTTTAACTCGGTCCGAGTCAAAGAAGTCGAAGGTTATGTTGGTGCCGGGTTTCCATGGTAAATATCAATCCCTTTTTTAGTAGAGGGTCGACAAATCATACCCTAAAAAAAGGCCGGGTATTGGGTGGTTACGGGGTAGTTTTTCAAGGGCCAGATCTGCCTTTCTGCATCCTCCCGCCCTGAAAAACTTGATCCCAGAAGAAAAGCAGAGAACTCCCCCCTTTGACCCCCGTTTTTTTTTTTGGCGTCGAAACCCGAGGGTTTGATACCCCCGGTTCACTTCCAAATTCCCGGCCTTCTTCCAGGGTATTTATTGAAAACCTGGTTTTCCACGGTAAAGACCTCCTTTTTCAGTAGAGGGTCGACAAATCATACCCCCAAAAAAAGAGGCCGGGTATTTGGAGGTTACAGGGGTATGCTTCCAGGTGACCTGTATCAACTCTGGCCCCACTTCATCTCGCGCTGGCTGTACCAAAACTTCAGCCAGTTGGGCAATTTAGACGCCTACATGGCCTTGAACGAGGAGCAGGTGGCGCGCATCAAGGAGTGGAACCCCCAGCTGGAGAAGAAGAGCTTCGTGACGCCCATCGAGGCACAGCGCCCCAAGCAGTATATCATCAACGGCACTCTGCTGGCGCCGTTGAAATATGAGGCCACCAATAAGAATGCCGTGTGCATGCAGATGAGTCCAGACTACTCTGGATGCCTGCGTCTCTTCCAAACATTTGTGTTTTTGCATCTTTGTCGAACATGGCTTCCATTTGTTCACGGATCAGTAAGCGGCTTCACGACCTTTTGTGCATAGATCAGTCTGTCTTTTGTGGAGGATACTGCAGTTTTATGTGCTTCTACAGGGAAACCACAAGGAACCCCCCATCATTCTGTTTGTTTTAATGGAGGATACTCTTGTTTTATGTGAACCTCCCCCATCGTTTGGGGGGCTTTTTCGCGAACAAGATCCCAGGTTTTATCCAGATGACTCGCGTGTGAAGTATCCCTACGCGCCGCTTTGCCCATGCACGCCAGAGGCGGTGGCTTGCCAGCAGATGGAATGGCTCCGCGGTTCGCAGTTGGAATGAGTTGGAATGACCCCGAGAAAAAACAAAACAAATTTCTGGTGGTTTCCTTTCAGGAAATTTCTGGTGGTTTCCTCAAAGGGTCTTCTGGAATTTCTGGTTGTTTTTCAAGGAATTTCTCGTGGTTTTTTTTGAGGCGTTTTTGGAATTTCTGGTGGCCTCCTTTTATGGGGACCCTTGCTTCCCCCGAGCAAGACTTTGAGGTCATCCCGAACTGAGCAAGTCAAGGGGGTCGTGCAAGTCCCGGAGTGGGAACTTGGGTAAAGACCGCCCAACCACGAAGGCGAGTCTTTCGATCGAAGGATCCTTGTAGATTTGGCGGCCCCTGGTGCGCGAGGTCTGGAAGCGAAGACGAGACGAAGCCAAAGATGAGACGAGACGAGACTACGGGAAGACTGAGGGAAGATTGCGGGACAACGGGAAACGACTGCAAGATGACATGACTAAAAAACTGAAACACAACAGCGCGTTTGTTAAAAGAGTACTAAAACCATCAAACAGAAGATTATATGACTACAAGACTACATGGTGGGAAAAGACTACGAAAATATTACATAGCTGACAAGACTACATGTCTAAAACCATGAAACACAACAGCGCGTTTTCAAACAGAGACGCTCCAGTTTGGCACATACGGGTTTGGTGGCCGGCTCAAGTTTATTTGCGCGCTATAGCAAAGACGCACACGTTTCCAGGTTGTTGAAATGCTTGAGTCTTGGGATGACGTTTTCCTTATGAAAGCCACTGGTGATGCTGGGGCTGTCGACCAGTTTGGCCTACGGACTATTGCGACAGCAACTTTTAGGAAGCGGAATTCCGCATGTCCCCAAATAAAAATCACCGTTGAAACCGCCCTCTCGCGGCCTGAGGTATACGCTTGCAAAGCCATTACGCGCACGGTGGGCGGAGGCGCGGGAGATGACTGACCCAAGCTTCAACCTCATTTGGGTTCTTGTCGGTTTTGACACCGGGCAAGTAGCGTACCTGGAGGACCAATTGATGCAGATGATTTGTGCTCGAGTTCTTTTTGGCAAAAAAACAAGGCCCGAAACGTTTCTGGGGGCAAACGACTTGGCGCTAGCGTAGTGACCAGACTTGGGGCAGTTATTGCGTTCGGTTTCGCCTGATTTGCGCCCGAGTTGCGCGACATTGCGCGCGAAGTTGCGCCGAGCTGCGCTCGAAACGCGGGGCAAATTTGGATACAGTCTTCACAAACATGTGTGTATATATATGTATATATATATATATATGCGAACCCCCCCCCCCCCCCAGGTACCCAGGTTTGGGCTTGGTTCAGATGTGCTTTGACCGCGGAAGCAGGCAGGAAGAACAGCTCAGATTTGCACACTGGGAGACCAGAGGAAGGAGGTTTGCCTCATTGAAGAAAGACGCCTTGGACGTGACCCATGCCCTTTTTCAATGGCTCTTCCACACAAAATTCAATTCACATATCTTCCCACACAAACCATGCCCTTTTTCAAAGGCTCTTCCACAGATAACTCACATATCTTGACACACAAACCATGCCTTGTTTCAAAGACTCTTCCACAGAAAATTCACACATCCTCTCACCCAACACATGTCTTTTTACATGTCCTCTTTCAATGAAACAAGGGCAGCATATGTGAAAGAGTTGCCAAGGACAGTGAACCCTGTGTAGAATAAAACCAGGCTATGGCTGGGACAGTTTGTGCTACACAAATGGTGGTTTTACATGATATTTACTGTCTTTTGCTGTACTTTTATGAATCACTGTAACCCTGACTCTTCCACAAAGACTCACATATCATCTCACACAAAACATGTCTTTTTCAATAACTCTTCTCTACAGAAAATTCACATATCCTCTCACCCAGAACATGTCTTCTTTCACAAAGGTTCACATATCCTCTCACAAAAACATGCCATTTTTCAAAGGCTCTTCCACAGAAAATTCACAAATCTTCCCACACAAACCATGCCTTCTTTCAAAGACCCTTCCACCGAATATTCACATATCATCTCACACAAAGCATATCTTTTCAATAACTCTTCTCTACAGAAAATTCAATTCATTCATCCTCTCACCCAAAACATGTCTTTTTACATGCCTTCGATCACAAGAGTTCACATATCCTCTCACCAAACCCATGCCCTTTTTCAATGGCTCTTCCACACAAAATTCAATTCACATATCTTCCCACACAAACCATGCCTTTTTTCAAAGGCTCTTCCACAGAAAATTCACATATCTTCCCACACAAACCATGCCTTCTTTCAAAGACTCTTCCACAGAAAATTCACTCATCCTCTCACCCAACACATGTCTTTTTACATGTCTTCTTTCAATGAAACAAAGTCAGCATATGTGAAAGAGTTGCCAAGGAAAGGGAACCCTGTGTAGAATAAAACCAGGCTATGGCTGGGACAGTTTGTGCTACACAAATGGTGGTTTTACATGATATTTACTGTCTTTTGCTGTACTTTTAAGAACCACTGTAACCCTGACTCTTCTGCAAAGACTCACATATCATCTCTCACACAAAACATGTCTTTTCAATAACTCTTTTCTACAGAAAGTTCACATATCCTCTCACCCAGAACATGTCTTCTTTCACAAAGGTTCACATATCCTGTCACCAAAACATGCCTTTTTTCAAAGGCTCTTCCACAGAAAATTCACATATCTTCCCACACAACCCATGCCTTTTTTCAATTACCCTTCCACCGAATATTCACATATCATCTCACACAAAGCATATCTTTTCAATAACTCTTCTCTACAGAAAATTCAATTCATTCATCCTCTCACCCAAAACATGTCTTTGTGCATGCCTTCTTTCACAAGGAATCACATATCGTCCCACCAAACCCATGCCCTTTTTCAATGGCTCTTCCACACAAAATTCAATTCACATATGTTCCCACACAAACCATGCCTTCTTTCAAAGGCTCTTTCACAGATAATTCACATATCTTGACACACAAACCATGCCTTGTTTCAAAGACTCTTCCACAGAAAGCTCACACATCCTCTCACCCAACACATGTCTTTTTACATGCCCTCTTTCAATGAAACAAAGGCAGCATATGTGAAAGAGTTGCCAAGGACAGTGAACCCTGTGTAGAATAAAACCAGGCTATGGCTGGGACAGTTTGTGCTACACAAATGGTGGTTTTACAAGATATTTACTGTCTTTTGCTGTACTTTTAAGAATCACTGTAACCCTGACTCTTCCACAAAGACTCACATATCATCTCACACAAAACATGTCTTTTTCAATAACTCTTCTCTACAGAAAATTCGCATATCCTCTCACCCAGAACATGTCTTCTTTCACAAAGGTTCACATATCCTCTCATCATGCTCCGCAAACGTTGCGCAACATTTGGAATTTGTTGCGCAACATGTCCCTGGACCAAAAAACCAAAAACCAAAACACCCAAAAGCAAAACACCAAAAAAACCAAAAAACCAAAAATATACAAAGAATCCCAGCCATGGTGGGGGCTAGGATTGTTTTTTTTTGTTTTTTTTGTTTTTTGTCCACAAAATGGCCTTGCAGAAAATGCATGAGTTCAATCAAAACACACTGTAAATACCAATGGTTTTGATACATGATGCAACAACACCTGGGTACTGGGGGGGGGGGGGTACCATGTATATGTATATGTAACAAATAGATAAATAAGACAAGAACTACAAAAATAATTACATCAATCAATCAATCAATCAATCAATGAATGAATGAATGAATGAATGAATGAATGAATGAATGAATGAATGAATGAATGAATGAATGAATGAATGAATGAATGAATGAATGAATGAATGAATGAATGAATGAATGAATGAATGAATGAATGAATGAATGAATGAATGAATGAATGAATGAATGAATGAATGAATGAATGAATGAATGAATGAATGAATGAATGAATGAATGAATGAATGAATGAATGAATGAATGAATGAATGAATGAATGAATGAATGAATGAATGAATGAATGAATGAATGAATGAATGAATGAATGAATGAATGAATGAATGAATGAATGAATGAATGAATGAATGAATGAATGAATGAATGAATGAATGAATGAATGAATGAATGAATGAATGAATGAATGAATGAATGAATGAATGAATGAATGAATGAATGAATGAATGAATGAATGAATGAATGAATGAATGAATGAATGAATGAATGAATGAATGAATGAATGAATGAATGAATGAATGAATGAATGAATGAATGAATGAATGAATGAATGAATGAATGAATGAATGAATGAATGAATGAATGAATGAATGAATGAATGAATGAATGAATGAATGAATGAATGAATGAATGAATGAATGAATGAATGAATGAATGAATGAATGAATGAATGAATGAATGAATGAATGAATGAATGAATGAATGAATGAATGAATGAATGAATGAATGAATGAATGAATGAATGAATGAATGAATGAATGAATGAATGAATGAATGAATGAATGAATGAATGAATGAATGAATGAATGAATGAATGAATGAATGAATGAATGAATGAATGAATGAATGAATGAATGAATGAATGAATGAATGAATGAATGAATGAATGAATGAATGAATGAATGAATGAATGAATGAATGAATGAATGAATGAATGAATGAATGAATGAATGAATGAATGAATGAATGAATGAATGAATGAATGAATGAATGAATGAAATGAATGAATGAATGAATGAATGAATGAATGAATGAATGAATGAATGAATGAATGAATGAATGAATGAATGAATGAATGAATGAATGAATGAATGAATGAATGAATGAATGAATGAATGAATGAATGAATGAATGAATGAATGAATGAATGAATGAATGAATGAATGAATGAATGAATGAATGAATGAATGAATGAATGAATGAATGAATGAATGAATGAATGAATGAATGAATGAATGAATGAATGAATGAATGAATGAATGAATGAATGAATGGATGGATGGATGAATGAATGAATGAATGAATGAATGAATGAATGAATGAATGAATCCATCAATCAGTCAATCAATAAATCAATACATCAATAAATCAATACACAACAACAACACATAAATACATATACAAATCAATGTATATACATTTATCATATATATATATATGTATAGAAAGCCCAGCTCTGGCCAAAACCTGAGTATTCAAGGGGGGTAGCATATATATATACATATATACATATATATACACATATATATATATATATAAAGCAATGTACAAAATATATATTCGCCTGGAGGTGTGGTGGAGTCCTTCGCCTTCGGCGGCGCGGCGCCGGAGGGGAAGGCCCAGCAGGGCGGGGAGAAGGTGGCGGTGGGGAAGCCCAAGACCAGCTTGAGCCTCTGCAAGGCGGTGCCTCGGCGAAAAGCACTTTTTGCGAACATTGGGTTAGCCCCTGAATGGTTGAACTGGTGGCGAACAAAAACCAACTTGTTTGCGAGTTTTTGTCACATTGTCTCTTACGGGTTGCCCCCTGAATCCTGGTGGACAATCCCGGCTGCGATGGCGGCGATGTTTTTTTTGGATTACTCCCTGAAAATCGTGGTGGACATCAATCCCCAAAACGATGTCCAAAGGGCCCGGAAACAAAATTCATAGCCATGTCGGCATTTGGCGTTTTTCGGCATATGCCGTTGTTAAAGGCACGTCGTTCTTCTTTTTTTTGCCCCCAGAGGCGCCTGCAAGCTGCAAGGGGTTCTTACTGAACAAAGCACACGCACAAATATGCCCAATATGCCCATATGTTTACCAAACCTTTCCCCCTGATCTTTAGTCGTGCCTTGCCAAGGGTTGTTGTAGGTGGGTATTGTTTTAATGGGTTTTGGGTAGCCACTCCTTTCAGGCTTTGTTTGTGACTCATTTGTGTTCAATGAGCTTGCTTTGAGCTGAGTTTGTCAGTCCCGTAACGCAGGATTTACCATCGACTTTTGGTTTCCGATATTTTGGGTCCATGTTGGGTAAGTTGTATTTCTTGCCACCGCGGGAACTTACATTATATCAACATCCAATCCTTAACTGCTTCTAACCTTCCAATCTTAACGGCAAGTTATCCTTAACTATATTTCCTAAGAGTACCACTTGGGCCAATTCGTAAGAATTCAACAAGACGCCGCCCACTTGAACAAAAGTACCTGATTTGGAGATAGTCTTCTATGAATCTCGCTTTTGCCAAGAGCTTGTTGTATATAGGCACGGCCTCCGGGTAGTCATTGGCCTTCGGATTCATCTCAAAGTCGGGCACCCCAGGCATGGCTTCGATTTCGTTGCGCCTGAACCTTTGTCTGATGATGTGGCCGTGGGTCAACACCAATGGGATCCCATTTTGAGGTAGGGGAACTCACCACTCGTTTTGGGCTTCCTATGTTAGCGGTTGGATTGAATCGGAGGTTCACCGGGTGATAACTGGGGTTTTGACCCATGTGGGTATGGCTCAAAATTAAACCACCAGGATATGGTCACTTCTTTCCATTTACCAGGGGTCCATTTGGGGGTTACCCTTTTGACCTCCAGAGCCATGAGCTGGGGGTCAAAGCAGCACACAGGATCCGAAGGGAAGCGCTCTGAGGTCAGCATCAGCAGCTGGGCTTTGGCTGGTGCCTTCGAACAGACCCGCCAGCCGGCAGATGAACAGTGCCAGAGGAAATGGGAGTGGGTCAAAATTAAACAGGAGGGGACCGCAGGTTTTAGTCGACTTTTCCATTTACCGGGGTTCCATTGTGGGTACCTATTTTTGACCCACAGGCAGATAAGCAGTCTCCCCAGGATTCGCTCCCCTTTTTCGATTTTGTTGTTTTTTTGGGGCCCCTTTGTTTTCCACTCACCAGGCAAAAACGATATATATATATATATTTTGCTGGGGTCCTAATTCCAGCCTAGAATAATGGCTGTGGAGATAAGAAAGAAGGTCGACGTGAGAGTACCAGTGGACGTGGTGAATCGTGGCTGCAGGGGTGGTAGTGGTAGCAGTCGGAGCAGAAGCAGTAGCGATAGTAATTGAAGAAGAAACCTTCTGTCTTAGCTCTGCGTCTTCAGAGGGCATATTTTTCATCACAATTTTGCTGCAAGTATGTCTAACACTTGATGGTTCACTCTGATTTGCTTGGGATCTTCGCACGACTTTTTTGTGTGGTTCCAGTCGTTGTGGTCGCGTTAGCATTTGCAGTTTCAGGTGAATGAACCCGTGCAGTTAAAACGCCAGTGCGCCGACAGTCCAGTTGCTTGGTTTCCGTCGGTCTGTACATTTACATCCACAATGGGCTCCTCTATTTCGGACGCAAATGCTTGAGTGCCATTGGGTTGGATCTGTAGACTGCAACTTTTTGGGAAATCAAGAGTTTTTCCATTGAAAACAACCAAGAATGTAGATCGTCTTTCAAGTGGTTGGGGCAACTCACGGAGCACGGATTGCTTTTAGCGATCCTCCTTTGGATATCGATCTCCTGACCCTTGAGTTGATGGGATCTGTGCGCCTTGTTCCTGAGGGTTCCGAGTTCCCGATGGGTCGCCGATGTCCAAATGCAGACATCCTTCTGTCTACTTTGAACCTCCCCTTGTATCCACTTTCTTTCTTTTTTTGTGGCTTGCACATCGCATGTTTGGCCAATTCAAGAGATACGCTTCTCTTGGTAAAGGCAATGTCGTACGGGAAACAACGAGTGAACCGTGTCCCAACCTTCACTGTAGCCCTGAAAGAACCTGGATCTGCAAACCCATCCTAAACCAACCTGAAGCCAATACTAAACCAATCTGAAACACAATCCCAAAACACAACCCGAAGCCGCAAGGGACCCTACCTAAACACCCTCCACACGAGACCAACCCTAAACCGTCAACCCTTAGAAAACAAAGGGAGGGAATCTGAAACCATCAGGGCCACATGTGAGGCACCGAACAGCCTTGATCATGGAGCAATTCAGAGCTCCAATCACTGGACACATGTGTCCATTGAGGTGAGACCGGGACGTTGTTCAATATCCGAGACGAGTACTGGCCCGTGACGAGCGCAAAATTGCCCAAAAAGCAGGCTGGGGGCACCGAAGCGAATTGGTAGGGGACCTGTATTCAACTGCCAGTTCGAGTTCTTAACCCATCCATGTCTTTCTGCGCGTATACCTCAGGCTCTGCAGTTTGCGGAGCCCTTGGTTGAGTGAGGGCTTTCGCTTGTCAAAAGGCACTATGCACGGCGCTGTCGCTCGGTGCATCGGGTGCCTGAAATCTGAAATCCTTGCTGTTTGTAAGCAGTATGTGGCCCTTCATGTATGTAGTGTTATATATATATATACACACCCTCCCTCCCACTAACATAGCACCTGCGGGGGGGTACCTGGAAGATCACAATTCCCTCTTTTAGGGACCATTTCTGACATATATATATATATGTATATACACACGCATAGAGAGTGTTGTCAAAACCCTGGACCATATGCATACAGATGCATCGTAGATGGTTTAAGATCTGATCAGCAAGCGAGACAGCTCCGACAGCTCTCTCGTTGATGTCCGAGGATTTCTTTTCAAGAGTACGTTTTCGACTGCAAAATCCTCCACCCACGCATTGAGTAAGTCAAAGTTTACCCCCTACTCCGAATCCCCGGCATGTTTTTTTTGGGCGGTGGGGGGGGGGGGGGGTATGAGCTCGACCCTCTACTAAAAAGGGATTGGTATTTACCCATGGAACACCGAAACGGTTTTTTCCGCAAAAAAACGAACTGAAAAAAGAGGGTTTGCGACCTTCATCCTGGCACACAGAAGTCTTCTCTCGGCTCCTTCGTCCAACCAGGCCGCCCCTAGCTTTTGGATACGTGCGACCCAAATGCCTCGAGACCTTTTGGCGGCCTTTTCCCACCATCCAAAGAGGGTGTTGGCTTCATCCTGCGAGGTGCCCCCGACATGTTGTGAGAGGAGAGCCTTGGCAAAGCTGATACGATCTCGTCTGTAAAAATCTTGGTACAGCGTCAATGAAAACCAATTTCATTTTTTCCAGGTTTTTCCTCAGCAAACTGTATAACATGGAACCCAGTTTAACGAGGCCCTCATTCTTTTTTTGGGGTTCTAGGTGAATAGTTGATGGGAACCCAGCTTTCCACAAGAAGGTCCTCTTTTTCTTGGGTATGATGTCGACTGTCTACTAAAAAGGAGGTATTTACCATGGAAACCCAGGTTTTCAAAAACATACCATGAAAAGCGCGGGTATTTGGAGGTTATGGGGGAACATCTAATCCGCCTGACGAATCGGGGGGAAATACCGGATGAAAATCACTTGGGAGCCCTTCCGAAGCCATGGGGCTCCGAATCCATTTTCATCGCAGGAGGCCATCACCTACGAGTTCGGGGACGGGGGGCTGACCGACAACGGGGGGGTCATCCCGCTCCTGCAGCGGAGCGCCGAGAAGGCGGGCGCTTGGGGAGGGGCGCCGAGAAGGCCAGGAAGGACCTGGGGTTCCTGAAAAAATATTCGGGCGAAGAGCCAAGGAGGAGCAGGTGGAAGGACTTTGGGTGGCTTTTGTGTTTGTATGTTTGGGGTCAAAGGGGGAGGGAGACCAACAGGAGAAGTGGGGGGCCATTTCGGGGGGAACCGAGTGGGACATCTGGGCTGTGAGTTTTTGAGCCTATCCCGCAACGTTTTCCTCCCCAGAGCCAACGCCCCCTTGAGTTCGGCCTCCAGGACCGTACGCAGGGTTGTTCCTTTGATGTTTGCCGCCTGTTTAAGACAGGGGAAGCTCGCTTGCCTACCTTGAAGACGTTTGTCCTTTTTTGTGTTTCTTCTCCGGGCGCCGTTCATTGTTCGAGCATGTGCCGTTTATGTTTCTTCTCCGGATGCTTACGCGCCATGCCTTTGCTCAGCTTCATTCATTTCACCCCCTACTCCAAATACCCACTTTTTTTAGGGTATCGACCCTCTACTAAGAAAGGAATCGGTATTTACCTTCAAAAACTAGGTTTTCCAACAACTACCGACTAGAAAAAGGCCGAATCGGTATTTGGAGCTTACGGGGGTACCCATTTTCATCACCTCCCATTGGGCCTGGGTTCTCTTCCCGGCCTTCGCCGAAACCGCTTCTGGGTATTTGGGAGGTTACGGGGGGTTTGCAAATCGGTGCCTCGGCTGCTTCAGGTGATCTGGGTGTGCAACAGCTATCGCTCCCTGGACCCCAGCTACGACTGGTCCAAAGCCACTCCGGAGAACTTTGAGCCCCAGGCTGCTGGCATCGTGGATCAGGTCTACTACACCTTCGGGACCGGTTGGGGCTTGGGGGGGGCTGGGCTTGGGTGGGTGTTTGGGGGGGGGATCTTGGGCTTGGGTGGGGTTGGGGTTGGGGGGGGGAGGCGCTGACTTGCGTAGCGTGCAGTGGAGAAATGTTGTGGTGCCGTAGCTTTCTACACAGTTGCGTGGGAGAATTTGCAGCACAAACTTACACCACAGCTTCGTTTGCGCGTATGTGAGAAATTACAAGCAGTCTTTTCAGGCGTCGCGGTGGGACCGGACCCACGCGAAAATGACATCCTTTGATCCTGCGTGTCGATGTGCAAGCACCAACGGGAAACGCAGGTTTACTCTGCGCGCGACCCTCTGCAAGAATTGCGGGTGTCAATGCGACACGCCGACCCTCTCATTCAAAAACTAGTAGAAATCAACTCTTTTGGGCGCCCGATTTTGTGCAAGGATCGTCCTTATCGATGCAACGTGGGTCGATGTGCAGTATTTTGCAGGTTTTGCGGTCGGCCCTCTGCGAGGATCATGCACCAACAGGCCATGCAACTGTTTGATCTGCAAACCGAGGGGGACCCTTTGCTTTTGTCCGGTGAGATGCCTGATGGCCTCATGGCATGTTTTGGGTGGTGACGCTGTTCCTTGCGGCCAGTGGTGCTGAAGCAAGTTTGTGTTCAAGGGGATGCCCTCCCTGCCACCATCCGCCCACAAGTGCTATATTAGTGGATCACGATTCCATGATCACCTTAGAGCTGTTGCTAATGTGCTGGGCTCTGCTTCCGGTATGGTGTCATCGGCAGGTCGTTTTGTGTGGATTGCTTGCAGCCTTTGCAGGTACAAATGCCCGGCGAAGAACGGCTACTGGGACAACGACCAGGCAAGGGCCGGCGAAAAGTTTTTCGTGTCAAGATCCCAGGGCTCAATAGTAAGGCACAAAGATGCATGGCTGGGACGCGATTTTCCCCCCTGATCAAAGCATTCAGCCTCCAGAAAAAGAAAATTACACCAGCATAGACCCCAGATAGCACACCACGGCTACGAACCATGACGCAGCATCATAATGGTTATCCGCGGCATGATAATGATGATGTTGACAGCATCTTGATGATGTTGACAGCATCATGAAAATACCACAGCTACTCACAGCATTGTGCGCTACATAGACGCGCAGACAACGTCCTAGTGAGTCCGTCAGCAAAACAATGATGTGGACAGGATGATGCTGATACACCAGCCAC
>CAUJNA010003624.1:130000-155000 GCA_963377175.1 Effrenium voratum
GCATGTCTTTCCAATAGAGCCACAATCAAAACCCGGGTAAATGAAGGTAAGTAAACCATAACTGGCTGCGGCCGCCTTCCAAATTCTTCACATGGTTGTGGGCCTCTGAGTAGACCATTTTTCTACCGGGTTTTGACTATGACTCAATCGACCGCCGTCCGGCCACATGAAAAACGTTCGGTTCGCCAGGCTCAGTGTCGGGGCCCCGCTTTCGCTGGAGCCCGTGCACGTCCGGACGTGGAGAACATAGCACTCCCGTCAACGTGGAACCGTTGGGTGGTCTTGGAAGATACTTCTCCTCCAAAGAGGCTTCTGTGGGGGTTCTAGACGAGAGGTTTTCTGAGCAGCCCGCAACAAAAAGCTTGCCTTAATGACTCCATTGTCCCAAGATTTGCACAAACCTGCCTGTCTTCGGAGAATGGGTGCATGCCAAGAAAGGACACGAGACTGCCCTATAATTTTTCCCCAATGCAGAGCCCCCATCGCCCTTCATTTCATCCTTTCAGAGACAACCGTGCAAAGGGCCAGCAGGTTTCGTTTTGGCATGGGTGTCCCGGAGCTTTTCGCTTCTTGTTGCGGGCGTAGATGCAGGTTTTGTGCAGGGATGCGGATTACATTTCCGGCGGTTTGCCCGCACGGGTTGGTCTCCCAGCCATCCCCTTAGCTTTTTAGATCCTTTTAGTATTTAGTGGTAGTTTCCGTTTGACCCACTAAAAGTTAGTCACTTTTAGCCGGGGATCTGAAAACGGGCAGCCCAGAAATGGCCAGGTTCCTTTTGGTGTCCCAACAAAAGCAGCCGCCCTTCGCGGGGGTGCCTTCGCCCAGCCATGGATGCGCTTCCCCAAAGATGGAGGATGCCTCGAGGATGGGATTGCTCGAGTGGATCAACGGATTTCGACGCTTGGGGCAATACTGTGGATGGACGAAATCCATTTCGCGCCACCTAAGAGACCCTGGAATCATCTTTCCCCTGCAGATGCCAACCAATAATGGTTTCCCATGCTATCAAAGCGGTGCAGGATTTTGTCCATCCACAGTGTTGCCCGCCCAGAGCCGATGTGCGATCCAAACACAGTCACTGCAGGGATGGTACAGCTGGAGCTGCATGATATTTTTGCAGCAAGCACTTCCATGCACTGGTTGCTAGAACAACACATTGTGAGGAATGACTTGTCCAGGGAGTGCCTTGAACCCATGAGTCTTGGGCCAACCCAATTTTTGGAGCAACCTCCTTGTCGTCCCCATCTATCGGACGCCGACATGAGTTTCTCAACAAGTGTTGCCAAGCCCTGCAGATGGACTAATCCTTGCACGAGTTGGTGGTTCATCCCAGTCAAATCGGGTTTTGTGGATTTTGACATCTACCCGTGTCGCGCTTTACTTTTTTTCGGGCTACCTATGGGGGTAAGGGAAGCCAACCATAGCTTTTAGCAAGCCGTCCAAACACCACAATTTCTCGTCGTACAGATAAGTACCTACTGGAACTACTACCAGTGCTAAGCTGCCGATCTTCTTGGTGCTTCCCAGCCAACCCCTCAGGTTTCTCGTCAATTTTTAGTTGTTTGTGGTCTGAAACTTGAATAAAGCCTTGTTCGACTTTCATTCAGTTTCTCCTTTCAAACTCTTTTTCGAAGTTTCGCATGATTTTACTGAAGTGGTTGGGTTGCCGAATTTCAACCAGCAGTTCGTCCCTAGCTCGATCCGAACAGCGGACAGTGACTTCGGGTCCGGCTTAAGGCGCGGCCTCCTCTTTGAAGGTGAAGCGGTGCTGGCAGAGGCAGGGTGGCAAGTCATTTTCGCTTCTTCTTTTTGTTTCAAAGATGGGGGGGCTCATGGCTGTGGCTCAAAAGATGGTACCCAAAATGGCCCCAAAGACCAAAACCTGCGGAACCCTGACTCTATAAAAATTGAGCCGCTGCTCAAAAAAAGGGTACCCATGGTCTGGTCCCTTGGAAACAAAGACCAAGACCCGCGTCATGCTGGTGCATTTTTTGGAGTTGGAAGTTGATCAAAAGGTCCGTGATACATGGGACAACCATTAGTTGGAAAAGCACTACAAAGATTATCATTCCTCACTAAATGGGTACCCGTGGTCATTTGGGGGCCAGGAATATTCATCAACCCCCGAATGCCCAAGCTATGGTTTGGTTGATTTTCGCACTAACCCTGGGTGTCTTTGGTTTTACATGGATAAACACCACATTTCTTTTGTGGAAAGCAAGTCCATTCCAGCCTCACATCAACCCAATCAGTTTTGGCGGACACCTTTCAAGAATCAACACACTCTCTCGGAGTCATTCAAGCAATCTAGTGGAAGAAGTGTCCATACTTAACAACGAATCCCCTGTTCTGAGGGCTTAGCGCTTGGCAACGGAGCCGATCTTGCGCGCAAGCCGGCGCTCCCCTTGGGTTCTCGGAATCCCTGGGAACCCCACTGAAACCCGTTGGAATCCTTTGCAACCGCTTCATACCACCAGGAAGGCATATCCAGAAACTGCTTCATGGAGCTTCGGATCCCTGTGCACCGACTGCTCCATGGAACGCTCTGGAACCATTGGGAGCCTACCTCACGACTGCAGAGCTGATCTGGGCAGACACCCCACAGCTTTTGGTTAGTTGGGGAAAACACACATCACACAAGGGTCTTTAGTCTTGACACCTTAAGAAATGGGGCCATGGATCTTGTGAGACGAGTTGCAGTTTATCAGCATTGCCTTTTAAGTCAGGTGCATTCAGATGCTCCAAGCCCGTAAGATGCAGATGTCCCTAAGAGCAAGAGAGGAACTCAGTTCTCAGCCTTTTTGTTTTCTCAAAGCGGCCAGGGGCCAATTGAAGAGGGAAGCGACCTCACCCGCAGGCTCTTTCTGCCGCAGATACCAAGGAGGACGTGCGTTTTGCGTTGTGAGAATTGGGCGTGCCTTTTTTCTTTTCTTCTTCTTGCGGGGTTTTCCTTTCCGGGTTTTGGTTTGTGTTTTTCAGAGAAGCCAAGAGGAAGCTCGTTGGGTGTTGGTGGTGGGGTTGGGTTGTTCAGCCCTCCGCCTTCGCTGGCTCCTCATGGACAGGGCTCCTTAAAAGAGAGTCATTTTGCCAGGCTGTGTGTCAAAACCAAGGGTACCATTTTAGTGTATTTTAGTGGGGATTGGCACAACTTGGGATGTTCACCGGGGGTACGGGATTTTGACCCATTTTGACCCATGGCCACCATTTGAAACGATAGGCTCTGAGAGATTTTTGTTTGGAGGATTTCCATCTCGGGTCGTGCTCTAAGACCAGCGTTTTGGACAAACATCGCCTGGTCCTGAGACATGTGACGCTTTTTCAACACCAAAGTAAAGTTGGAACAACCACCAGAAAACAAGGCAGGCAATGTTCAGGGCTTTTTCAACACCAAAATGAAGTTGGAAACACCACCGGACAACAAGTTGCAATGTTCAGGTGTTTTTCATGTAAGGATCCCTGCATAGAGCTCATGGCTTGTGCAGTCCGAGCGGACCATGGACGGGGCCCTATGGAGTTAATCCCCCACGAAGAGCAACCTCGGAGAAGTACGGTCCTCAAAGTTGACCTTCCGATTCACTGTTCTGGCCCCCTTTGTCTGGGTTCTTCGACTGGCGGCCTGCAAAAAGCAAGTTGTTTTGTGAACATACCAATCAAGTTTACTCAATTGCTAGGGGTTTGGACCCCTGGTTCTGGCTTTTTGTAGAGGGTAGAAAGAAACTGCCCCTAAACCACTCCAAAACACCGACTAGAGGGAAGCGGATACCAAGGCTGGACAGATAGGTTCTGTTGAGGATTTTTGTTGTGACATCTCTCAGATCTCAGGAGTGGCTTCAGCTTTGCGACCATCCGATTCAACGCCGCGGCCTGTGTTTCACGCATGGTTGCGGTTGGGACATTTGGGGAGGTTTGGGTTGACGAGGGGCCAAAAGCCGCCGTCCTTTGGGGAGCTCCCCCCCTTTTATCGACTTTAAAGGGAGCCAACGTTCTATTCTGGGGCATTACTTGCTGGTCAGCAATGAACCCAGGAATGGTTTATAGGGGTCATTCCCTCATTGCCTGCTGAGCACCAGCAAGATTAGGTTTGACACACCTCATGCAGATCCTTCTGACTGGAGTTCGGAGTTTTGGAGTTGTCTCACTGAGGACTGAACCGGGCCTGCCGCTCAGCGTGAGCCGCGTTTGAGTCAGCCCACTTTGACGCACCATCTACATGGGTGTCTTTTGTTAGCCCCCCTCCCCCAAAAAAAAGGAGCAAGAAGAGACACCAAGCAAATAAACAAACAAATAAACATATGAATCAATGAATAAATACATAAATGGATAAATAGATAGATAGACATATATATATAGATAGATAGATAGATAGATAGATGGATGGATGGATGGATGGATGGATGGATGGATGGATGGATGGATGGATAGATAGACAAATGAATAAAAACATAGATAAATAAAGAAATACATGCATAAAACAATAAATGAATGAATAGCTGAATGAATGCATATATATATATACAAACCATAAAAATAGAAGGTGGTTTTCCTTTTGGCCATCCTTCAAAGCCACCAAGGAAAGGGTAACATCAAAACCGCATCTCTCGACAAGGAATCAACCTGCAGTTTGGGTCTTCGAGCCAGGCCCTTGCGGGCAAATCGGAAGCTTCAGCTTCTTGGATGCTTTTCGATTGAGACATGGGGCGTAGGAATGCGACTTCGGATCACAAGATTTGGCCACGTGTACAGATCGAAGCAAAGCAAATGCCCAAAAATGCCCCGTGAGGAAATGGAAGACCTGGGAATGGTATGGTACCCTAAACCTTGCGGAAGAGCTCTATGCCTAGGCCGCGGATGGCGATTCCGACGGCGGGATGGGCGGGATGGGCGGATGGGCGGATTGCCGAGGGCAGCCAGTAATATCAGCCTCATATTAGTAAAGGGGTCCCCCCCCAAACTGTATGTTGTTTTTGCCCCGAGCTCGCAATCATGCAACTGTCGGAGGCCGTACTTGTTAGTAGTGCTTGCAGTCTTTGTAGTACTTCTTGGTGGTTCTTGCAGTCTTTCGTTCTTGGTACTTTAGCACTCCTTGTAGCACTGGCAGTGCTAGTAGTACTTATTTGTACAAAGAGAAAGGTGTTTGGACGGCTTGCTGGAAGCTAGGATCCGAGCCAATGGCTCTCCAAGTACAAGATCTGCAATAATCGCCTGGGTGGGGAAGCTTGCAGAACTGCAGAATGAGTTGTGCCACAAACAGGGCCTTGGGGAATTGTTGTTGATACGAGTATTTTTTTGGGGTGGTTCTCAATGTGAGGGAGAACAGATGGATGCAGAGTCCTCCTAGTGGGGAGCGATGACTTGGTTGGGCTACCTTCCCCATTCTTTGCAGGGATCCTTCTTTCTAGAAAACCTCCGGAAACCCAGGGAAAATAGCTGGTTATTGAAAAAAACAATGGTTGGAAAGCATGGAATCGGAATCAACCTCTAGAAATACGAGTATTTTTTGCCACCCTCAACCAATGATGCTGCTGGGCCTTACGCCTGATGGATGCCCTCAATGCAAGTCGTGGCCCAGCTCTGCCAGGGTTGTCAGCTTGATTTTGGCGGGAAAGGAGGGCCATGTTTGCAGGTATTGGTGTTTGGGTGGCTGTTGCGGCTTTTGTCGCTTTTGGTGGCTTTTCGGCAACATCAGCAACACCGTGCTTTTGAAGGCTTCTGATGACGTCAGTAGCTCCTTGCAGGATTCTTCGTTTGTGTTCTTATGTGTTCTTATGGCTGCCCAACTTTCAACGAACCGTCACTACTTTTGGCTTGTTGCCGTTTTTGTGACTCGTCGCAGAGCCAAAACCACAGGCCCCAATCCAACCCTGAACCACCACTAACCTACCCCAAACTGCCACGCTAAGCCCGTTGGACAGAATCCCTACAGAAACCCTTAAACGCGCCTCAAGCCAACCCTAAACCACCCTAAACCAACCCCAATCCAACCCTAGACGCCCAGAGCCAACCATAAAGCCTAAGCCAACCCTACACGAACCGGACACCTCACCCTAAACCCACCTAAGGTAACCAAACCAGCAATAAACCATCCCTAAACCCTAAACCTAGGCCAACTCTCACTCTAACCCCCCCTCCCCCTCTCTAACCAACCCTAAACCCACCCTAAACCACCCAACCAATCCAACTTGAAACCAATCTAAAAGAGCAATTCGCCGATGCTGGGGGTGTAACAAAAAACACAAGATTCTGGGGATGTTGGGCTGCTGTAAAACGCGTGTTTGATGAGAAGATGCCCAGAGCCAAAAACAACAAAGACTGAAAATCAGAAAAAAACAAATCCTGAAATAAGTCAAACAACACAAACTGAAAATAAGCAAAGCAACTCCTGGACTAATTCTCGACCCGACACGCTGAAGAAACAAAGCGCCTGAGCTAAATCTGGGACAGAAATGGGCTGCCCGGGCGCTGACGGCTGCGAGTCCGTTTTTCCGTAGGCTCCGACTGCGAGTCCGTTGCGACGCTCCGGGCTCGGAGATCATGGCGTGTCGCGGTGTCGCGGTGACCCCTTCAAGGCTCGTGTGTTTCAGCTTGGCGATCTTTTTTGTTTCCAACTGTTCATATTTGACTGCGCAGGGGAGGACGTTTCTCAAGCTTGGTGCTCAGCAAAGACAAAAGCGATCGTGTTCGAAGCCCGTTCGAAATGTCACACAAGTTCCTTCGCTCTTGATACCTCCCTTCTTTGCTAACTCGGTCGAAGTCAGCGTGCCGGATAGTTGAACCCCTCTGACAATTCCAAATAGTAAGTTGTTTTGATTTGTGATGAGAGGGCAGCCGGGAGTTATTTCAGCAATTCCGATTTGGGTCTGCGACAGAGTAATTGTTTGAGTTCGCAGGAGCGCAGATGCGATTAGACTTGGAACACCCGAGGTCTGACGACAGCCAGGTGCTCGGATGTTGTCAGAATCGATGGCAAATTGGTCATCACACCAGGTTTTGTTTTTAGGTTGCTCTCTTCAGGTTGTTTAGAAGGGACACCAAAACGAAAGTCCACCATTTGAATGACACATACCCTCTTGCAGATTTGGGCTTCTTCTTGAATGTGTTGTTTGTATCCGTGAATTGCCGAGGCGCGCGCTTTGTGAAGGTGGAGAATGACGGAGGCCCATGGCCAGCCATGCGATTTCAAGACTCCATGGATCACTTGGGTTCCCGGTGAAAACAAACACGATCGCGGGGAGGCATGTACAGTTCATTGGCTTGATGTGGCTGGGAATTGACCGGAAAGTTGTCAGGCAAAGCTTTGGTAAGACCACGACCAAGAGCACGATGCCCTTTCAAGACTTCATGGATCACTTGGACCCCGCCGGTGGTTCACCACTATCGCGAGTGATTATTGTATCGTTCCAGCTTCCGGCCGGGAATTCACAGAACTTGAGGCTCCTCCAACCATTTGAAACATGTGTTTTTTTCCTTTTTCACCAAAATAAAGCTGGAAAAACCACCATTTACAAGGCAGGCAATGTTCAGGTGTATGATGTAAGGATCCCTGAAATACCCACTTTTGGAAAACCTGGGTTTCCAGGGTATATACCTCCTTCGGATCCCTGGATTCAAGAGCACAGCTGTGCAAGTAAGCCTGGGCTCCCCAACCCTGAGCCATGGTTCCGTTCACCCGTGCCTACTGGTTCCAGATGCTCCGTAAGGTTTCTGACTTCACGCAGGCTTCCTTATGCTTGCTTCTTGGGAAGCATCAAGCAAAGCCAAGCGAGTTTTGACATGGCCATTTCACGGGTGAAAAACCCACATGGGTGAGACATATAGCCCAGGGAGTCCAAAGGCCTGAGTTACGGAGGCCGTTTAAACACGGAGGTTTTTTACGGCCTTTTTACGGGGTGTTTACGGCCGTTGACAAAAGGCCTAAGTTACTCAGGCCGAGGAAGCTCTGGGTAGGCTCACAGCCTCTCCAACTCCTTATCCGGTTCCCCGGTTTTCTTCTGTGCTGCGGGCGGTTTCCTCCGCCCTCTACATGAGACTCTACTGGCAAGAAACACCTGCAAGTGAGTTTTTCATATCTCCCCTTCAATCCTCCCACTTGGGTTTGGATCAGGCAGGTGCTTGGCTGGCGGCGTGGTGCTGCGGCGGCACGTGCTAGGGACCTGCCTGAAGCTCGGCTTGCACTTGGTTTTTACGTTGTTGGGCTACGAACTCTACTTCTCTTTGGTTCTCTTTCTCTCTCTTCTCCTGTCCAGACTGCATTGCCGGGGCGTGCACCGTCGATGGGGCATTTGGCCCCCCGTGAATGCTTTGAGAGACACAATCCCAGATCAGACTGGTGTTTGATTCCTTGAAGGGATTTTGCTTTTGCTTTGGTGTAAAGAGGCTAAAGCCATTGGAGATGCAATGGGAAGCCGCTGTTCGTCGTTCAACGCCCAAGTACTCTCATTTCTGCCCAGCGCAGACCGCAAAGAAGCACGTTGGGCATGTCACGTGAGACCTTGAGAAATTGGGCGGCGGCTCCCGGTAGCGGGGCTTGTATATATATATATATATATACACATATGCATGTTTGAGGACTTCCGTCTGGGAAGGTCTGCTCAGTGTCACTTTTGTTTCATTCTCCTTGACTTGGCTTTTCTGTCCTAAGAGTTCCTGCACTTTCGTCCTCTTGGCAAAAGGCATGCAAGCTGCAGCAACTTTTCAGTCTTCAGAAAAGCATTTTCCTTCCTAAAGGACCGGTGATACTGGGGGTGTCGACCAATTTAGTCTATGGACTATTTGTTGGGGTGTTGATTGCTTGTAGCAAACAGAAAATAGCGACATCTGTATTTAGCAAGCGGAGAATTGGTTTCCTTAGGAAAGCACGGCGATGCTGGGTGTCGACCACTTTAGTCCACGGACCAGAGCGACAGCTACTTCTGGGAAGCGGAATATCGCTTTCTTTGATACAAAAACACTGGGGATGAGGGGGGTTATGTAAAGAGCTTTGAATGTAAGCGCAAGAAGATTTCCTTGACTCAAAGCACTGGTGATGCTGGAGGTGTCGACCACTTCAGTCAACAAAGACTGTCAAAAGGAGAACGAGATGTCGGGCTCGACAAACATGCAATTCGTATTTTGTTTTGTAAGAACCTTGATGCGGTCAAATGACTGGAAAACTCGAGTTTGGACACCATCTACTTTCTTAACGGAACATATGTTGAAAATTTCCAACGATTCTGCCTCCCGCACCTTGCCGCACAGGTGCCTACCTTTACACGTCTCAAGTTTGAAGCCTTCGATACTGGAAAAAGGGCTTCGTTCCGCCTTGGAGTTACTTGACTCTCACATTTCGAAGGCGAACTTCTTTGGAGCAGACTGTAGATGTTTTTTTCGTCCGGCTGCAGGGCCGCCGGGGGGGGGGGGCGCTGGGGCAGGTTTACCCTAGCAAGTACAGACATGTGTATATATTTATATGTATATATATATATATATCTATGTATGTGTATGCGTATGCGTATATACACATATGCATATATGTATGTTTTTGCATATATATATATATATATATATATTTGTATATATATATATATATATATATATTACATATGTTTAAACATGTATATGTATAATACATATATATATATATGCTAACCCCCCCAAAACAAAACCCACCTTTTGATCTGTGGGGGGAATGAGCAGAATCTGGAAAGGACGGGATTCTTCTTGGCATAACAGGTGTGGTTTTTTTTTGGGGGGGGGGGTACCATATATATATATATATGTATATATATATATATATATCTATATATTTGTATACTATATATATTTATATATGTTTTTGCATCTGTATATATATTACATATGTTGAAATGTAAATTACATATATATATATATACTTATATATTACATATGTATATTTATAGATGTGCATATTTTCCTGGAATGGTCACCTCCGAGGCGTCCCGTGGAACCCAGAGACGCCGTGGACCCCGTGGATTTCCGGGAGCTTCCTGAGGCGCGAACTTGCCGCGAGTTTCACGAGGGACGACCTCGTTGAAAGGAAACCCCAAGAAAAAACGAAGAGGCGAGGAAATACGACGACTTTGGCGTGTGTCTTGGTTGTTTGCTTTGTTTGCTTGTGTGCTTGGTTGTTTTGGTTTGTTTTGTTTGGTTTGCTTGTTTGTTTGTTTGTTTGTTTGTTTGGTTTGCTTGCTTGTTTGTTTGTTTGTTTTGTTTGCTTGTTTTGTTTTGTTTGTTTGGTTTGCTCGGTTTGTTTTGTTTTGTTTTGTTTTGTTTGTTTGTTTGTTCTTTTGTTTGTTTGGTTTGCTTGCTTGTTTTGCTTGTTTGTTTGTTTGTTTGTTTGTTTGTTTGTTTGGTTTGCTTGATTGTTTTGTTTGTGGCTCGGTCGTCCTGTAAACGCGCGCTTTTTTTGGTTCTTTCCCCCCTGTAATGGCCGCAAAAACGCGCAAATCATATGGTTTTTCACAGGTTTCGTGCATGTCCGGCCACTACCACGTAAAACGCGGGAATTATATGGAAATTCACACTCACGATAGGCACGCCCGCTCAAGTGCACCCGCGCAGTACTGCATCCATGCCAGCCAAATGGTAAGAACACCCGTTCAAGTGCACCCGCGCAGCACTGCATCCATGCCAGCCAAATAGTAAGAACACCCGTTCAAGTGCACCCGCGCAGCACGGAATCCATGCCAGCCAAATGGTAAGAACACCCGTTCAAGTGCACCCGCGCAGCACTGCATCCATGCCAGCCAAATGGTAAGAACACCCCATGCCAGCCAAATGGTAAGAACACTGCATTCGCGCGCAGCACTGCATCCATGCCAGCCAAATGGTAAGAACACCCGTTCAAGTGCACCCGCGCAGCACTGCATCCATGCCAGCCAAATGGTAAGAACACCCGTTCAAGTGCACCCGCGCAGCACTGCATCCATGCCAGCCAAATGGTAAGAACACCCGTTCAAGTGCACCCGCGCAGCACTGCATCCATGCCAGCCAAATGGTAAGAACACCCGTTCAAGTGCACCCGCGCAGCACTGCATCCATGCCAGCCAAATGGTAAGAACACCCGTTCAAGTGCACCCGCGCAGCACGGAATCCATGCCCGCAACTTGCTCGAAACCCGGGTAGAAGAAAGTTAAGGAATAATGCCAACAAATTTAATGGGTGGGGGTGTCAGCCTTTTTAATTCTGTACATGGTTCTGGGAGTGCGACCATTTAAATAACAGGTTTTGATTTGGAGTCACCTAAGGATAGGCCGTGCTCTTGCAGTTCCACTCGGACATCCGGCCCACCCTTTGCTGGACTTGCTCGAAACCTGTGAAAAACCATATGATTTGCGCGTTTTGCGGCCATTACAGGGGGGAAAGAACGAAAAAAAAACGCGCGTTTACAGGACGTCTGAGCGTTTGTTTGTTTGTATGGATTGCTTGTTTGTTTGTTTGGTTTGCTTGTTTTGTTTTGTTTGATTGTTTGTTTGTTTGTTTGTCTGTTTGTTTGTTTGTTTGTTTGTTTGTTTGTTTGTTTGTTTGTTTGGTTTGCTTGTTTTGTTTTGTTTGCTTGGTTTGCTTGTTCTGTTTTGTTTTTTTGGTTTGCTTGTTTTGTTTTGTTTTGTTTGTTTGGTTTGCTTGTTTTGTTTTGTTTGTTTGTTTGTTTGTTTGTATGGATTGCTTGTTTGTTTGTTTGGTTTGCTTGTTTGTTTTGTTTGTTTGTTTGGTTTGCTTGTTTTGTTTTGTTTTGTTTGTTTGGTTTGCTTGTTTTTTTGTTTGTTTGTTTGTTTGTTTGTTTGGTTTGCTTGTTTGTTTGTATGTTTGTTTGTCTGTCCGTCTGTCTGTCTTTCTGTCTGTCTGTTTGTTTGGTTTGCTTGTTTGTTTGGTTTGCTTGTTTTATTGTTTTGCTTTGTTTTTCATGTTGGATTTTTGGTTTTCTTTTTGGTTTCCGCAACCAGTAAAAAGCGGGTGGTCCTTTGTCAGGACTTTAAGATGTGTCCTGAGGATGCTGTCGGGCACGGGTTGCTAATACATCCAGCAAGTGATAATTTCAGTTGAAGTGTTTCGTTGGCGAAACGGAACAGTGTCAAGTCGTTGTTGATTTGCCAACATCTCGCTTAAAGCGGAATAGCCCTCTTCGAACAAAATGCAGTTCGGACCCCCTGGGGGGTATTTACAGAAGGAAACCAGAGTAAACCAGAGGGAAACCAAAGGGAAACCAGACAAAAACCAGAGGGAAACCAGAGGGAAACCGATCAAAACCAGCAGAAAGCCATTTTTGCACGCATGACGTCTCGTAGGCGCTTCAAACCCCAACAGTACCAGAGCACCAGAGCCTCCTTCTGGTTTCCCTCTGGTTTCCTCTGGTTTGCTTCTGGTTTGCTTCTGCTTTCCTGGAATAACTACTGTTCTCCGTGCCAGGAGGCCAAGCTCTGGCCCAAGTCTGTGCTGGAGCGCTTCCGTCTCACCGGCCAACAGCCCCCCTGGAGCTCCGACCCAGGCGTCGTCGTCGTTTTTTTTTTTGTTCTCGTTTTTCGGTTTTCGGGGTTCGCGAAAGGCCTGAAGTTCGGGCTCCTCGATTTCGCAGCTTGCTTGATTTGGGATTGGCCAACCCTCCATTTTGACAAGCCCCAAAGCTCGATTTTGAGGCCAGCTCCAAAGCTCGATTTTGAGGCCAGCCCAAAGGGGGCCAGCCCCAAAGAAAACGGAAACGCCCTGCGCATCGGGCTGATCTTAGGCTCTTGATCCCCGTGAGGCACTGAGGCCCTGATGCTGGATGAGCCATCAGAGCTCCAGGCGCTTCGATCGGTTGCTTGGCCCTTCGATCGGTTGGTCGAGCCAAAATCGGGGAGCCCCAAAAGGGGGTGGTGTTCCCTCCCGGTTTCCCCCCTGAACATCACCCCACAAATGCAAGGATTCGTGCAAAGGAACGACACGCCCTAGGAAGTCTTCGATGGCTTTTGTCGCCTGGGAGACTGCGAGACATTCTTAAGCCATGTGCTTTTCTGTGGGTTGGCGTTTGGCAGAGGTTTTTCAGTCTCCCGCCCCCCTCTCCCCCCGGTAGCCAGGAACAAAACATGGAGTGTCTACACAACGTCTTGGTTTCAAGTTGGAGGCAAACGGTTGCTCAAACCGTAGGTGTCTGAACGTATTTAAGCAAAGTCGGCGTTCTGTTCCCCGCCAACCCCGAGTGATTTACCACTTTTGGGCAGGTTCGCACACCGACAACCTCCGCAGTCGCGAGTTCGCCATGCTCCCCCGACAACAGCAGCGTGAAAGATGCTTTTCGCGACAGCGAGGGCCCGGTTCCCGGCCTCTTTGCGCCATTCCGGCTGAAGTCGCAACCTTCACCCTGCGCGGAAGCTTCAAGCATGGCAATCCGTGTCTGTGTTGTGGAGCGGCATCCATCCGAGCACGCGGGTTCCAACACGTGTCCTCCTGCCACCGACGCTGGCGACAGCGCCCGCGTGTTCGAAAGAAAATCTGCGGACGTCGCTGCATGCTGCCGTCTGCAAGTTAAAGACGTCGAGCTTCTGACAATTAGGCTTTGTTTTTCTTTGTGTGTGCGAGGCTGCCTGTGCATGCGTATCTGGGGACCTGTATGTCTGAATGCGGAGTGAGAAAGACGGAAAAAGATGTCCGAAACGGTAGATTCCGCAATATTGCAGAATTCCCGAAATGGATTTCCTCCTCGTGCCCTTGGAACCAACGAAAAGGGGTTACCCCGCACCCTGGTGTCGCAAGTACACCAGCCAAAAATGAACCGTAAACCAACCCTAGACCACCTCAGCCAGGTTCCATGTTGGTGGAGGTTGGGCGCCATTTTTTGAAACTCTGATCCCACGGTGAGCCACAATCAAAACCCGGTTAAGTGAAGGTTAGTAAGGGAAAATCTCCTTGCCAGAATGAGTTGCGGCCGGTTTTGTAGTTCTTTACGTTGGGTACACCTTTTGAATACCGCTCGGTTTTGATTGCGACTCAGTTTTCTTAAACAAAAACCTCTTTTTCCACCATCAACTCTGATCCCCCCACCCAGGGCGCCATTTTTGTGACAGCTCCGATGTCACCTTCGCCGCAGGTGGAGGCGAACCTGCGGACCGCCGCGCTGTGGCTGAGCCGCTGCGCGGCTCTGGTGGTCGTCGCCGGCGAGGGCATGGCGGAGGTGCTGGAGCTGGACTCCGGCGCGCGAGGCGCGGGGCGCGCGGGGCGCGCGGGGCGCGCGCGAATCGAGTACCACAATCACCTAGGTCCCCCAGAAGTGCCCTTGGAGCCCCTTTTTTGGGGGAGGGTTCCCGTATTCTAACCTCTCTACTGGAGGACCTAGTCACATTCATTTTCGTGATGTGTTGGTGTACCAAGTAAATCATGATAAACAAGGTTGAAACATATAGATCCATATGTGTTGCTATTACCTTGGGATACATGACAACCACCAATTGGTGGCCTGTCTTTTGTTCGAAGGACCCAGTCCCATTCTTTCAAAAAACACCAGAAGGAGGTTTGAACGATGGTTTGCTGGCTGGGGTGGTTTGGGTTCCACGACGCCTTTGGTCACACATTTGATCACACCCAATCACATCATCAAGCAAGGTTTAAACTGTTTGTGGTCTAAACCGTGGTTTAAGCAAGGGAGGAAATGGGTTCAGGAGCACTCTCCAAAAATCATTGGCGGACACAAATCACCATGTATGAATGAGGTCCTTCCACCGCTCTCCAGTACTTCATTACCAGAAAGGACAAACCATGCCTCAGAATGAGTGTGCCTTTGAATTTCAAGAAGGTACCGTCAACAAAAAGACACCCAGTTGGGTGGGTGGTTAGGTGGGTGGGTGGGTGTGTGTGCGAGAGCGCTATGAGCACCAGAACAGCATTGCCATCGCGGGGCAAATTCAAGCGATGCAGAGAGGGTGACCAGCGTAGTCATAGATGAAGGTTCCTCATTTTGGGATTCGCTCAACGTTCATGTTTTTAACATGTTTCTAAAAACAAGAAACCCTTCTGAAGGTTCCCAGCAGGGTCCTTCTTTCACTTGAATGAGTGCTCTTCGCGAGACGGTGTGTGGAGCCGCCTATGGAGACAGGATCCTGGGGCTGTTTGCACTTTCCAAGGTCTTGCGCGAAATGAAGGTGCCCTGATAAGCTATGTGTCAAGATGGCGTTTGGGTGGATGGCTGTTCCGGGACGATCGCGGCATCGCCTTCTGTTTTCCAACGAAACCCTTCTCTTGATTCCCGATTTCGAAGCAAGAACTGCCTTTAAGGGAAGGGGGGGGGGTCGTATACCAGGAATGAAGGGTGTATGCAAACACGTTTTCTAGAAATGAAGGGTCGTACACCAGAAACCACCCTTTAAGCGAGGGGGTATAGCAGAAATGAAGGGTGTAAACACATTTTTCCTTGGCTAGAGCCACAACCCAAGGAAAAAGGAAGGGGGGGGTTCGTACACCAGACATACTGTGGATGGACGAAATCCTGCACCACCTCAGAAATGGGGGAATTGGTATTCCCCTGTAAATACCAACCAACAGTGGTTGCAACCATGGTTTCTTAGGTTTTGTGCGAAGGGATTTTGTACACTCACAGTCTTGGGGGTTGATTCTCACAAAATCTGCAGCCGAAAATGGCTCGTTTCGCGTTCCCTTTGAATGCCAAAACCGGTTTCAAAGCGGGTGATAGCGGATTTGGGTGTGGGTCAGGATATGGACCGCAGGTTTTGGTCCATGTTGCCACTTACCAGGGCAAGCCATTTTGGGGTTACCAACTATTTTTGACCCACGGCCATATGGCCGTGGGTCAAAAGCCAAATGGTACCTTTAGTGAACATCCCAATCCCCACTATAGACTCAATGGGTGGTGAATTCACCTACCAACCACCATGGGATCCCATTGGTTTTGACCGACCCTCTACAAAAAAAGGGATCGGTATTCACCCTGGAAAACCGATCGGTTTTCCCCAAAAAATGCCAACTAGAAAAAGGCCAAAGTGGGTATTTGGAGGTTCCGGGGGCGCAGCCATTTCCAGTTCCAATTGGCGAGATGTCCCATGCAGGCGGAGCAGCCTGGCCCGGGCTGGCAGAGCCCCTGGGCAGGAAACAAGCCGAGAGAAAATCTGTTTCTCTGTGTGCAGAGGTGTGCTTTTTGCTTCCCCAGAGTTAGTTCCTCCCTGTTTTTTTTTTTGGGGGCTTTTTTGGGGTCCCCTTTGCATTCCTCGAACCAGGCAAAAAGGTATATATTTTTTTGCCGGGGTCCTAATTCCAACCAAGTTTGGTCGGTTTGCTTAAAACATAGAGGGCGATTCCTGATTTAGATGGGGCTTATTCCATTTACCAGGGCCATCTATTTTTCCAAAAGGCCATGTCTGTGTGCGTGTTATGTTGGGCACCCCGCATTTTCGGTATGCCCCAAATGACTGCACCCGGCACCGGCATGACTGCAAGCTCTACGAATGAGCTGGAATTCGGACGATTGCTGGTCAACCAACATGGATGAGGCCATTTTCCCCTCAAAAACAATGCCCCAAATGAAGGGACCCCCACATTTGCTTGTTGCAAGGTGTATGAAGTGGAAGGGCCATGTCTCGTACAACGAGAATTGGTTCTGCGCGGAGTTTCTAGGTTTCTGGGTTCTTCGGAGAAATACGTGTCCTGCTGCGCGTGGGTCGACGGGTATTTGTCAGATGGGTGTTGGTCAAAATTAAACCACAGGCCGCCGCAGGTTTTGGTCCATGTTGCCACTTACCAGGGTTCCATTTTGGGTACCTATTTTTGACCCACAGCCAGATTTAGGTTGTCCTGAGTCGTGGCGACCATTCCCAAGTTTTATGTCAGGCTTATGCAAGTCCCCCAGCAGTCGCTCACGCATGAGACCCGGTCACATTATGATACAGGGCTCCTTAAAAGATACATGTTGCCCATTTGAAGCATGGCTTTTTCCAGCCAAAATAAAGGTTGAAACCACCATTTACAAGGCAATGCTCAGGTGCATAATGTAAGGATCCCTGTTATAAGAGATTCCTACTTCTTAATGATTGATTGGTACTGTTATAATCACAAACTATTTGAATCATCACTAATTATTGATTTAAGTATTACGTATAATTTTTAACCTCTGCCGTTCGTTAGTCTGTGGCCCATTTGAGAAGGTGAGGGGCTCACTTCCCACAAGACATCTCACTGACGTTCCCGGTCCCAACCTCGCAGCTTCCCGGATGGCGTGGAAGCTGCGTGGAAGCTACCGAGCCGAGCCAAAAGCACACCCGTCCAACTACGCATAGATGATATACGTCGCCTAAACTTAGCGACTATATACTTAATATACATACATTATATATATATAGCATATATAACATATATATATGTATATATCATGTATATGTATATAACATATATATATATATATATAACATATATATATATATATAACAGATATATATATATATAACATATATATAACAGAAATATATATATATCTATATATATATATATGTATATATATATATGCATGTAGTGATGACACAAGCCTCCTAAGACTCCATACTTCCGAATCCCATCTCCGAGCATGGCGTTTTGGCTCGGCAGGCTGGGGAGAAGCTTGGACCAGATGATGACCACCCGGTGCTTCCGGGAGGAGCCGGAGCTCTTCGGCGTGGCTCGTGGCTCGTGGTTTGGAGTCCTTCTCTCACGGCAGGGGACGCACTTTTCGCTTCTTTCCTTGGTGGCTCTCCCTGAATTCTAGTGGTGGCCGAAAAAGTGTACACCTTTTCTTGGGCTGGTCACTGGTCACTGGCCAAGTGAGGTGTAGGGAACCCTCAGTTGGTGGATTGGTGGTTTGGGCATTTGTTGAACCCCTGGCTCTTATCTTCTTAACCAACCTTGGGGGCAAGGCGAAACCGACCCCCTGAGTCCAAGTCCTAGACATACCGAAGCGCATGTCAGTGTCCGTGCCCTTGTGGCTTTGCTTCGCGTCCGTGAAGCTTGTGCCTTTGGGGTGTGTGAACTCTGTTGGGAAGGATTCACAGAGGTCTCACAACTTAGTCTCAGAGACGTTTCAAAGAAGGGAATCTACAGCTGTGTCACAGTGGGGGGGGGCACGTGGCAACTTGTGTCCTATGACTTAGTGTCCCCCCATGAAGTCGCTGGACGTGAGACAGTTTCTTGAAACAAACACGTGCACACATCAAACGATGGCCAGATTCTGCTGGCTGACAAGGTCTGCTTTGGCTAGAGCGGAGCGAAACGAACATCTTGGTCAAATCTCCCATGCCATCCGGGCTGCATGATTCCGAGGGGTTTTGTATCACACCCTAGGAATACACCCACTGGGTATTGACCCCATTTGGGCACATTTCCGTGAAACCGTGTTGTTTTGAACCATTCTGGGTCGTTTCCCAAGGGTGTAATCCCAGGGTGTAACAAACAAACCCTCAGATACATGTAAATAGTATGCCTTCCTGCTTTGAGGGGATGACGTGGGAGTGCCTCTGAGCCGGCACCAGTCAATGAGAGGTGACTCACTAGATTTAGTCAATGATCTCATTTTTGCCCCGCCCATCGAAGCCAAAGCGCACGCCAGAGGCTGGCCTGGGACTGCTGGCGCCACTACTTGCGGCGCTTCCGCGACGCGGAGCTGCACGCGGGGTACCGCTCCGCGCTCTTCGGGGAGCCGCCGCTGGGGACCTTCGCCTCTTGGACGCAGCAACAAGAAGCCCAAAATTGCCTATTAGAATAAGGGTACCCGATCTTTTTTTGGTTTGTCTATTTTAGTAGGGGAACCCTCCCAACCAAAAAAGGGGTTAAAAGGGGCACCTAGCTGGGAGGTGATTTGTGGCCATGGATCTTTAGACTTTCAGTTTTTTTTTGGAGATCTGTTTTTCTTTAAACCCGCAAACAGCTAAACTTGCAGCGGGGTCGTTGCAGCCAAGCCGAGAAATGGACGCCGGAGCTCGGCGAGTCGATGGGGCGCCCCACAAACCCGAAGCCCCCCGGCAGAAGAATTGGCTGTGGGTCAAAAATAGGGTAACCCCAAAATGGGAAAGCCCCCCTTAACCGCCAAACCACCGATTCGGCTCCAAACCACTAGAGGGAAGCTGATCAACAACTCTTTGGCACAGACCCCCCTATTAATAAACTGTCATTACTCAAATGCGACCCAAAATGGCTTGCCCTGGTAAGTGGCAACATGGACCAAAACCTGTGGTCCATATCCTGGTGGTGACTAATTTTGACCCACACCAAATTGGACCACTGAGACGGTTTTTGTTTGGGTCTCTTGCGGCCTCTGAATGCGCTTAGGTTATCTCAATGCTCCAATTTGGCTCATTTGCTTTTAGTTTGATATTCAAGATGCTTTCCGTGAAGTGTTCACGCCTTGGTGGGAGAGATATGGTATGTCACCTTTTTCTTGCCGGAGAAGTTACTTGGTTTGGGGTTCAGGGCTTCCTTTTCCCTTTTTGGAGCTCAAGTGGCGAGTGGGGAAATCCGAGCCGACCCCAGGTCTTGAGCACTGCTTGGGACGGCCTCTGGGCGGCCGCCGGCGCGAAAGTCCACGAAGTCTGCGGCAGTCCGCAGGCGAGCGAACACTAGACTGGGTGGGGTGGGGTTCTCAAATGGTGAATGGTAGGTGTTTAAAGGGAAGAACAAAGGGGGACTCCGTTTTTCTTGGAGCGCCGCACTTTGGTGAGCCGCAACTATCTACTGGCTTGGTTATGAAGTGGAGAAGGTGAAGGGATGGTCGCAGACAGAAATAGGTAACGCAAGACGCCCTTTTGACTCTTTCATGGTTTTGGGTATGTCGTTTTAGTGCCAGGTGTTGATTATGACGCAAGCGACATGCAGCCAACTAGGGCCAGTTTAAGCTTTTGACAGGGGTGCTGCGAGCTGTTCCAAAAAAAGATGACCAAAGATATCCTTTGGTCTCCTTTAGTTTCCCTCTTGCCCTCTGAGTTCGATGTTGAGCTCCCAAGCTCTTTCAACTGACAATGGTCGGGGTCAACAGCCAAAGCTTCCATGCTCAAGCTTTTTTTGTGTATCCCTTTCTGGTTGGCTTGTCTTTCTGGTTCTCTTTCGGTTTTCCTTTTTGGGCCGGTCAAGGTCCCTTGCGTTCTTTTCGGCAAGCTGGAACAGCTTGGTTCTCATTCGGACTGGCTCTCGGAGCTATCAAAGTCAGAAGCCGTGGTGCCATCAAAACCCTACCACTTTCGAGCGTGGCATTGTGAGCTCGTGTTTTCTTTTTTTCTTCTTTCCGCTCAAAAGCCATTCAAACAAATTGCCACTCGTAACAAGTGGTGACGGGCTTTGTTTTTCCTCGAAACGTTTCAAAAGCGGGGTTCGCAGTGTGATTCTAGGGGTAACTTCCCCATTCTTTCCAGGGATCCTTCTTTCCAGAAACCACAAAAAGAACCCAGGGGAAATGGCTGGTTTTTGAAAATAATGATGGCTGAAAAGAATGGAAAAGGAATCAACCCCTAGAGTGATGGATGTGCCGATTGTGCAAGAACCAGTGGCGCGTTGGCAGACATGGGTGGCGAAAGCAGCTTGGGTCCGCTGTTGGAAGGATGGGTTGCCTATTTCGAGACCCATATCTAGGTCCCCCAGTAGTGCCGATTTACCCTTTTTGGGGAGGGTTCCCCTACTAAAATAGAGTACAGAAAAAAAGGGTACCCTTATTCTAACCTCTCTATTGGAGGACCTAGCATATAGTCTCCAGACATGAAGAAAAAGCCTCAGCCACGCATCAGTTTCGATGATGGGGTTGTTCTTGTCGGCTTTTGGTTTCTACACCGCACGTCAACCCACTTGGCTGTGGGTCAAAACCAATGGGATCCCATTTTGGGGTAGGTGAATGCACCACCCATTTTAGAACCGATTTTAGTGGGGATTGAATCGGATGTTCACTGGGGGCTAAATCCGATTTGGATTTTGAAAAGCCCATGGCCACTTGCACTTCCCAGCCACTGATTTTGCACCCCTCCCTCCAACCCGCCTCCCTCCAACACCTCACGGAGGAGCTTCGCTGCTGCGGGGCGTGGCCGCTTCCCGAGGCCGCAAGAGGGGGTGAGACGAACTGGGCGAACCTCCGCGCCCGGAGTCGGATTTTTTGTTTTGCGGTCTCGTGGAGTCAAAAAAAGGCCGAAGTTTACCCCCGTGACCTCCAAATACCCGGCCTATTTTCTGGGGTACGATTTGTCCACCCTCTACTGAAAAGGAGGTATTTGCCATGGAAACCCAGGTTTTGCCAAAAACACCAACTAGAAAACGCGGGTATTTGGAGGTTACGGGGGGGTATCTGAACCTTTCAAGAGCATGCGTCCGTTTTGGTGTCCCCTGTGACCGCCGTGAAAAGGAGCCCTCCCTTCCGATTTGGGACAGCGCGTCGACGCCAAAACCGATTCGAGGAACTGGAGGTGTGTTGGGGCGCAAGGGTTGGCGCTTGGTCGGGGGACTCACAATGTGATTGGTGTCCTTTTGGTCTGCTCGACTTTTGGAAAGACACGGCTTTTGATCGGTGTGCCGCAGTTCTTCTTTGGACCCTTGTGTGACCTCGGGGAAGGACCCCTCAGCTGGACGGCGAGTTTATCAACCAGTGTTCAAAGCGGGCTTCATCCATGGCAACTCGCGCCTGCCCTAGATTTTGCAACCATCCCCAGTATCAATACCCCTATTGCTCCATCTGCCAACTCCGAAAACGGTGTGTCATTTTTTGGGTGAGCCACTTTTTTCTTAAAGAAGCCAACAGGAAAGGCCGTTCTCCGAAAACGCACAAGTGTGTGTCTTCTTTGGGTGAGCCGCTTTTTTTTGCTAGAGGCCTCAAAGAAGCCAACAGAAGAAAACGCCGCCGCGCCATTTCGGGGGGTCCAAGTCCTGAGAAAAGACGCGCCGCACGCTTCAGGATGTCCTGGAGCCCGGAGCGGCGCCGCCTTTGTGCAGGTGGGCGGCAAGCGGCGACCAAAAAAAATAACTGCCGGCCGGCGACAGGGGGGCTGCCGTTGTTTTTCTTTTCTTCTTTTTTCCCAAAGTTTTTTTTCCCCAAAGTTTTTTTTTCTTTTTTCCCATAGTCTTTCGGAGGTTGTTTTTCAGACTTGTCTTCGGACAGCGGTTCGTTGAGGCTGAGGGTTCTTGGGTTTCCTGCAAAGGTGGGGTCTTATATTTTTTTGGAGTCAAAAGCTCTAGGGCCAAGTGTTTGGCGGATGGTTTCTGGGGCAAGCAGAAGAGAGTTCAACCGGCTCGAACGGGTGGAGCGCAGCGCAGAGCCGGAGATCATGAATCAAAATCGGGATCAAGCAAACGAGGGGTAAAGCAAACACGGCCCATGAGTTTCATGTAACGGCTTGAACAACTCTAGTGTTCCACAGCCATGCAGGGATAGTATACTGAAGAAGCATAAAGACCAGCAACCGGGTAGTGCCAAATGATAGAAACGGTGAAGCAATCCATTGCGAGACAATCACTGTGCTTGTACTAAGATGTTCCGTAGGTTTTCCGGGGCGTATGTGAGCGTCACAAGTTCTTGTTGTGAGGTATGCATATTTGCAGTTGGGCATCCGCGTCTTTCAGGTTTCTTCAGACGGCCCCGAACTGATCCGCCCGATACGACAAGCGAGCTTGTCCACACGCTGGCCCCGGATCGTTCTACTGGATTTCTGAAGGCCAGAGGCTCCCTAGACATCATTTAGACCAGACGTAGCTCCGGTCTTGAGTCTTTACATCATGTTTTCACCAGCAATCTTTTTCTAAACGTAATATTATACACATACCGCAATCCTGTATTTGGTGCAGGGGCTGGTCGAGTCCGTTGCTTTTTGTTTCTTTTGGGGTTCTGCGTTGGGCCGCATTTGGCCGTCCCAGCTCTTCAGACGAGCGCCAGAAACCAACTTGTTGGCCAGTACGTAGCATGTGCCGCTTGGTTTCTTCAGGCCTCTCAAAACGTCGTACACCATGCCGCTCACGTCGTGCCACTTGGTTTCAAGGTGAAAAGCCATGCTGACGACCAAAGGTGGGTTTTCGGCTTTCAGGCGACAGGGCAAGCGTCTCAAGGCTCGAGGCCCCGGGGCTCGGAGTGCGCCAGGTGTGGCCAGGTGGCTTTGCCTGGCGTGCGGCTCTTGGATGAGGAGCGAGCCTCGTTTTTTGTCCTTCTTCTTTATCTTCTTGTTTTTTTCCCTCTTTCTCTTCTTCCTTTTTTCTTCCATTTTTTTTCTTCTGGGACTTGACTTTTGAAGTTGCAGGGCTCCTTAAAAGATTCGACCATTTTGCAACCATTTGACACATGTGGCTTTTTCAACACCAAAATAAAGGTTGAAACCTCCATTTACAAGGCAATGTTCAGGTGTATAATGTAAGGATCCCTGAGTTGGGATGCCCAAAAAGGGGAGAGGCTTTTTTTTTTTGGCACCCCTTTTTGTTTCTTTCACCCCTATTGTTTTTTGTCACCCCCTCCCCTTTCTCGGTGAGATGGTAAAAACAGGGGTGATGTTCTTGACGACTGTACCTTAAGATTGCGGGGACCCTAAAACAAGCAAGAAGGGTACCCGCAACAAAAAGACGCTCCCATTGTCAAGTTGGATTCGTGGACCTGGTGGATTAATCATGGGTGTGTCTGCAAGATATTTTTGCATGTGGTTGGTGTCCCTTTGATTTTCCCCTTGATACCCACTTTTTCTAGGGTATTGTTTGAAAAACCTGGGTTTCCATGGGTAAATACCGATCCCTGTTTTAGTAGAGGGTCGACCAATCATACCAACAAAAAACGAAGAATTGGGTATTGGGTGGTACGGGGTACAAGAAGGTGTCCAGAAGGACGACCCTCCTAAATGGGACAGTCCCTCTTAATCAACCGGGGTTTGCCTTCCGTTACCCAATGGCCCACCGCATTTCCCTCTTGTGTCGGGGAACCCCCTTTAAAGAAAAACAACTCGGCGGCAAACCAAAGCGAAAACGACCTATTTTTGGGGTTCAAATATGTTTGAGTCAACCGGGTTCAGGGTGGTCCTTAGACTGGTTGATTCCTTGATGCGAAACTTGTCCCAAAGGCGCAACTGCGACCCTTGCCAAACATTGGCGCGACTATGGGAGTTGCCATTTCGGTGACTCCCAGTTTCTCGCAAAAATCATCCTCTCCCTTCTTGAGTTCACGAACTTTAAACTTTTTGGGAAGACTATGTTAGACCATCCAAAAAGGTTTGGACCATCCACTTTTTTTGGACTTCCCAAAGTTTGGACCATCCAAATGGAAGAGCAAACCATTTTAGACTATTTTTGGGAAGACCAATTTAAATACAAAGTTAAGACGTTTTTCGGACCATCCACTTGGCAAGTGAGTCCCGCCTCCCAACATTTTTCTCGTGGCAATGGGCTTGAATCAAAGAGGAAGAGAGCGCCCTTTCCCGTGGCCGGCGGGGGGTTTTGGTGCACGTCTTAGTAGCAGCTCCTGGTTTCTCTTTGAAAAAACCAGAGCCCAACCCAAGTCAACCCGAAACCCAACCCTAAACCCTAAACCCTAGAGCCAAAACTCAGCCCTAAACCCAACCCCAAACCTTAAACCCAAATCCCAACCCAACCCCAACCCAACCCAACCCAACCCAACCCCAACCCCAACCCAACCCCAACCCCAACCCCAACCCAGCCCAACCCTCAACCCAGCGGAGGGGTTTCAGTCCAAGCCCCCCCGGCCCCGGCTCTGGTTCTCCGGTTCGGCGCGCCTTCGCCGAAGCCGGCGGCTTCGGCGGCCAGGCGCCCTCCGCCGCCTGCTCCGAGCTCGAGGGCTTCTTGGCGCGGGTCCGCGGCGGCTCGGCGGAGCTTTCGGTGGGGAGGGGGGGGGGGAGTGGGAATGGGTGCGCGTCCTCCGAGAAGCGGATGGGTACCCCCCCAGATGGCACAAAAGAAGGTTTTTTTTTTTTTTTTTTTTCTCCTTTTTTTTTTTTTTTTTTTTCTCCTGTTGGTTTCCCTTGAAAACCACCCCAAAAAAGGGGTGGACTCGAAAAAGAGACACCCAAACAGTTCTTAGATTTTGGCGGGCTGGGTTTTGGGG
>CAUJNA010003624.1:160000-202500 GCA_963377175.1 Effrenium voratum
GTGATTCAATTCGATTTGAGTCGGTTAATTGATTGATCGGTTAATTCGATTAATTGGTTAATTCGGTTGATCGGTTAATTCGGTTAATTCCGGTTGATCGGTTATTCGATTGAGTCGATTTAATTGATTCAGTCAGTTGGTGGTTAATTGATTCGTGGTTAAATTGATTTAATTGGTTAATTTCGGTTGGTCGGTTGGTCGGTTGGTCGGTTGGTCGGTTGGTCGGTTGGTCGGTTAATTCGGTTGGTCGGTTAGTCGGTTGGTCGGTTAGTCGGTTGGTCGTTGGTCGGTTGGTCGGTTGGTGATTTGGTGGGTTGGTCGGTTAATTCGGTTGGTCGGTTGGTCGGTTGGTCGGTTGGTCGGTTGGTTTGTTGGTCGATTTGGTGGTTGCGGGTTGCTGGTTGGTGGTTGGTGGTTGGTGGTTGGGTGGTAATTAGGTAGTCGTCGTCGTCGTGGTTGTTGTGGTTGTTGTGGTTGTTGTTGTTGTTGTGGTTGTGGTTGTGGTTGTGGTTGTGGTTGTGGTTGTGGTTGTGGTTGTGGTTGTGGTTGTGGTTGTGGTTGTGTTTGTGGTTGTGGTTGTGGTTGTGGTTGTGGTTGTGGTTGTGGTTGTGGTTGTGGTTGTGGTTGTGGTTGTGGTTGTGGTTGTGGTTGTGGTTGTTGTTGTTGTTGTTGTTGTTGTTGTTGTTGTTGTTGTTGTTGTTGTTGTTGTTGTCGTCGTCGTCGTCGTCGTCGTCGTCGTCGTCGTCGTCGTCGTGGTTGTGGTTGTGGCTGTGGCTGTGGCTGTGGCTGTCTGTTGTTGTTGTTGTTGTTGTTGTTGTTGTTGTTGTTGTTGTTGTTGTTGTTGTTGTTGTTGTTGTTGTTGTTGTTGTTGTTGTTGTCGTTGTTGTCGTTGTTGTCGTTGTTGTCGTTGTTGTCGTTGTTGTCGTTGTTGTGGTTGTTGTTGTTGTTGTTGTTGTTGTTGTTGTTGTTGTTGTTGTTGTTGTTGTTGTTGTTGTTGTTGTTGTTGTTGTTGTTGTTGTTGTTGTTGTTGTTGTTGTTGTTGTTGTTGTTGTTGTTGTTGTTGTTGTTGTTGTTGTTGTTGTTGTTGTTGTTGTTGTTGTTGTTGTTGTTGTTGTTGTTGTTGTTGTTGTTGTTGTTGTTGTTGTTGTTGTTGTTGTTGTTGTTGGTGTTGTTGTTGTTGTTGTTGTTGTTGTTGTTGTTGTTGTTGTTGTTGTTGTTGTTGTTGTTGTTGTTGTTGTTGTTGTTGTTGTTGTGGTTGTTGGTTGTTGGTTGTTGGTTGTTGGTTGTTGGTTGTTGGTTGTTGGTTGTTGGTTGTTTGTTGTTGTTGTTGTTGGTGTTGTTGTTGTTGTTGTTGTTGTTGTTGTTGTTGTTGTTGTTGTTGTTGTTGTTGTTGTTGTTGTTGTTGTTGTTGTTGTTGTTGTTGTTGTTGTTGTTGTTGTGTTGTTGTCGTTGTCGTTGTTGTTGTTGTTGTTGTTGTTGTTGTTGTTGTTGTTGTTGTTGTTGTTGTTGTTGTTGTTGTTGTTGTTGTGGTTGTGGTTGTGGTTGTGGTTGTCGTTGTCGTTGTCGTTGTCATTGTCGTTGTCGTTGTCGTTGTCGTTGTTGTTGTCGTTGTCGTTGTTGTCGGTTGTCGGTTGTCGGTTGTGGTGTTGTTTGGCGTGTTCCGGGCCGCCAAACTTTCGAGCCGAGGCGAGCTCTTAGTCCTGGAGCTGGGCTGCAAGCCTGGGTCGGAGGGCCGGCGCCGCGCAGAGGCGCTGGCAGGCGGAAGGATAGGATGGGCGAGCGGAGGGCGGCCGTGAGTGGACAAAAAGGGAAATTTATTTTAATTGGTCATGGAGACTCCAGGCGTTTCCTAAGGGAATTTGGGTTCCCTAAAGCACTAGAGAAAACCTGAGCTCGAGCACCAGCGATCCCAGCTGGCCATGGGCATGGTTCGAAAGGCTTCCATTTGCTGAAATGAATATTTGTTCGTTTTCCCCTGTTGGTTTTAAAGGGCATCTATGACTACTACTGGAAATATTTTTATTTTTTCTAGGGGGCTTAAGCAAATGGAAGTAACCCTAAACCCCATATTAGAAACCCTAAACCCTCCTAAATCCTTTGTTGTGGTTTTTGCGAATGCGATCGACGCTCATCTTTTGCTTGGACCCCTTTGAATGCTTGCTCTGCGCTCGCAGGGCCGGGCAGGGTCGGATTTGTTCCCCGGTCGCGAGTTGACGAAGGTGGCGTTTCGTTCCAAAGGCGCGCTCAATAAGCGCCCAGCACCGGCAGTTGAAGCTGGCTTGCTCCGGTTTCAGTCCTGATGATGCTGATGATGCTGGTGATGCTGATGACGCTGTGGCTGTTGGAGGCAGAGCGACAGCCTCTTGGTTGGCGCCGGCGCTGAAGTGATGATGTGTGTGGCCTCAAAATGACCCCCCCCAAAAAAAAGGGCACTGGGATTGCCTTCTGCATGGAAGAACTGGCCGAAAAGGGATCCATCCCAAACACTCCGGGTTGGATGCGCTCCCCCCCCCCCAACCCCCCCCTGGATTAATCTTATTTGGGGACCCTTGGCGGAAAATAAGCCCATTATTCATAGCACCTTTAAAAGGGGGTCGGTTTAAAGGAGCAACACCCAAATGCCAGCTAGACAGATAGGAACAGTTCAAAGGCAGGATCTTTGCTGAAGCCGTATCCTGAACTGCAAATGGTTGGGATTTCCTGAGATACATGTTTGTATCCCCAATTCGTCTTTGTCAACCTGGTGCGCCATGAAGGTGGATGTTCACTTGGCCAGTGGAGATGGTTACTCCATAGAGGTCTCACCAGCATCGCCCGTCAGCGAGCTCAAGGCTGCAGCGCAGCAGCATTTCCAGCGCCGCTTGAAGCTCATTGCGAAAGGCCGGCAGCTCGATTTGACAGCCACGCTGAGTGAGGCTGGCTTGCAAGATGGGGACGTGGTGCTTGCGATTGTGCCGCTTGGCAAACTGGCTGCATCTGATAGAGTATTTGCTTTGTGTGGCCATGGGCCCGAAATTGTGACCTGGGGTGATCCAAAGTGTGGCGGAGACAGCAGCCAGGTGAAAGAGAAACTGAGGAGCATCCAGCACATCCAAGCAACCAAGTTTGCTTTTGCTGCCATTCTTGAATCTGGGGCTGTTGTGACCTGGGGTGATCCGGAACACGGTGGAGACATCAGCCAGGTGCAAGAGCAGCTGAGGAAGGTCCAGCATATCCAAGCAACTGCCCATGCTTTTGCTGCCATTCTTGAATCTGGGGCTGTTGTAACCTGGAATGATCCAGTATGGGGCGGAGACAGCAGCCAGGTGCAAGAGCAGCTGAGGAATGTCCAGCAAATCCAAGCAACTGACGGTGCTTTTGCCGCCATTCTTGAGTCTGGGACTGTCGTGACCTGGGGTCATCCAGAGTACGGTGGAGACAGCAGCCAGGTGCAAGAGCAGCTGAGGAATGTCCAGCAAATCCAAGCAACTGACTGTGCTTTTGCCGCCGTTCTTGAGTCTGGGACTGTCGTGACCTGGGGTCATCCAGAGTACGGTGGAGACAGCAGCCAGGTGCAAGAGCAGCTGAGGAATGTCCAGCAAATCCAAGCAACTGACTGTGCTTTTGCCGCCGTTCTTGAGTCTGGGACTGTCGTGACCTGGGGTCATCCAGAGTACGGTGGAGACAGCAGCCAGGTGCAAGAGCAGCTGAGGAATGTCCAGCAAATCCAAGCAACTGACGGTGCTTTTGCTGCCATTCTTGCATTTGGGGCTGTCGTGACCTGGGGTGATCAACAATGTGGTGGAGACAGCAGCCAGGTGCAAGAGCAGCTGAGGAATGTCCAGCAAATCCAAGCAACTGCTCGTGCTTTTGCTGCCATTCTTGCATTTGGGGCTGTCGTGACCTGGGGTGATCAACAATGTGGTGGAGACAGCAGCCAGGTGCAAGAGCAGCTGAGGAATGTCCAGCAAATCCAAGCAACTGACTGTGCTTTTGCCGCCGTTCTTGAGTCTGGGACTGTCGTGACCTGGGGTCGTCCAGAGTACGTGGGAGACAGCAGCCAGGTGCAAGAGCAGCTGAGGAAGGTCCACCACATCCAAGCAACTGCTGGTGCTTTTGCTGCCATTCTTGAATCTGGGGCAGTTGTGACCTGGGGTCATTCAGAGTATGGTGGAGACAGCAGACGTGTGCAAGAGCAGCTGAGGAAGTTTCATCACATACAAGGAACTGACACTGCTGCTGCCATTCTTGAATCTGGGGCAGTTGTAACCTGGACTGATCCAGAATGGGGCGGAGACGGCAGCCGAGTGCAAGAGCAGCTGAGCTTGTAATCGGGGGCTGTTGTGACATAGCCGGCACAAATTCCCGACACGCCATGAGCAGATTCTGAGAACGAGCGCATGAGGCTCAGCCATCAAAAGATAGGAGGGATAGTCGCATGTGGATTCTGAAACTTTCTGGCGCGTTAAGTAGGGAATGACAACAAGGCATGCCATTTGGCTGTGGCTCAAAAAACCGGTACCAAAATGGAACCCTGGTAAGTGGAAACATGGACCAAAACCTGCGGTTGGCCCCTCCTGTTTACTTTTGAGCCACACCCATTTTCCCCCATTTGCAGGTCCAGGATCCAAGTGAAAATCTCACTTCCTGAGTTCATCAGACTTGGACGACAACGAGTTTCCCGGTGTTGGGCATGAACCCTTTGGGAGATTCCCGAACAACGGAAATTATAGGGGCTGGTTTCCCTGCTCAGATTCTTGCATTCCGAAGCACCGTACCAGGGGTGGCAAGCCCCATTTACTAGTGCCCCCTACTCCAAATTCCAGCTTTTTTTGGTATTTGTTGAAAAACCTTGTTTTTTTAGGGTGAATACCTCCTTTTCTTAGATGATCGACATCATACCCGAACAAAAAGGGAGGGTATTGAGTGTCACGGGGTGAAACTCTATGACTGTTTCTCGCGGGGTTTCTCCTGGGGTTGTCGGTTCGGCCACTTTTTGTACCAACAGCTAAGGGAATCTCTTTTGAATCATGACTCTTTCCTAGCACCCCGTATTACTGTTTTTTTCCTTTCAAACTCCCGTATTTGGCCGTATTTGCCCGTACGGCCATGTTTGTTTTTCCCGGTCATTTGCGTAAATCATCCGTATGAAACCCATATTTGTTCGGCATGTACCCAGAGGCTCCAATTCGATTGATTTAGGGCCTTTCAAACAACCTGGTTTTGAGACCGGGTCCCAACCACCGATTCGCGGGGTGTCTAATGGAGGGGTTGGGTCTTCCATTGAAAGCCGCAGGAGCCTCTGGGAAGTTGAAAAAAGGCCGTAAAAATCCGTATGGCCATCATTCTTTTTGGTTAACGGCGCATGCCAAAAAAACAGCTATATGGGGTCCCAGGTTTGCTTTATGATTTTTGGGTCACGGATTTTTGGAACAATAAGTTTTTGGTTGCAACAGCTGGGATTTGTCGCATTGGACCCACAAAAAGTTGCCTTCAATAGCAACCAAGGGAGTGATAGTTAATATGTTTTCCGGGTTTCTCTGAGGGGCATCAGGATTAGTCCGAAGTTGGCATGTTGTTTCTTGGTGGCTCCCAGCCATCCCCTTAGCTTTTTAGCCTTTAGTGTTTAGTGGTGGTTTCCATTCAATCCACTAAAAGTTAAACTTTTAGCAGGGGATCTGAGGGCAGCCCAGGTTTTTTGTTGTTTGTTTGCTTCACTTTGTTTTTGCTTTTGGTTATTTTCATTTGTAGCTTTGGGCTGGAGAAACACAAATCCGAACCAGCTTTTTGCCTTCGCCATGGAACCGACGTTTTTTCAAGGACCCGGAACGGAGGGTTTCGTCCAAAAAGACCTTAGGGTCTTGAGGTCTCATTTGAAAGAAACCAAGAAAAAATGAGGGGAGGGCTTGGACCTTGTTGCCAACATACAATTCGTACCTTGCACCCCGTATGGATGTTTTTTTGGACAAACTCCCGTATTTGACCGTGTTTGCCCGTATGTCCATTTTTTTCATTTTTTTTCCATTTTTTTCCGGTCATTTGCGTAAATCACTCGTATGAAGCCCATATTTTTTCGACATGTTGTTGAAAAAAAGCTGTAAACATCCGCATGGCATTTTTTTTTCGGTCAAAGGCGTATGACCAGAAAAAAAGGCCATATGGGGTCCCAGGTAGCCAGTACAATTGGGTGTCAGTTTGTGTTGTTTTTGTTGGGGCATCGCTAAACCACCCTGCAACCGTTTCATTTTTGGGGTTCGCGCCAAAAAAAATCCAACAACAAAACAAAGGGTACCAACTTCAACAAAGACCACCCCCACAAGGTGGACACTTAGGGCCTATTTAGCAATCTCCTTGATTTCAGGTAATTATATGCTCTAACCCTGGGGTTCAATTCCCATCAAAACTATGGTTGGTTAGGTCCATAAAAACAAACATTGTTTACCCAAAAACACAACATGTCCTTCAACTTGGGTTCCAATTGCAATCAACTTGGTTCCAATTGCAATTCCTATGGCATCAAAACTATGGTTGGGTCCAGTAAACAAAAATACATGGTTTATTTCATCCAACTAGAGTTCCAAGCCGTTCATATGGGTATGGGTCAAAATCCAGGTTTCCATTTACCACGGCAACCCATTTTGGGTACCTATTTTTGACCCACAGCCATACTCATAAATCCAACCTAAACCACCGCAACCCGCCTTGACCAACCCGGGGGGGGGGGGTTGAATTAATCCTAGACAAACCAGACGAAGCATAAACCCAACCACAGCCGGATGGCAGTGGGTCAAAAATAGGTACCCAAAATGGAAGGAAACATGGACTAAAACCTGTGGTCCCCTGGAAGTTTAATTTTGACTCATACCGATACGGGGGGCGTTTTGGGCACGGCCTTCTCGGCGTCCATGTTCTCATTGTGATGGGGCTGGGGGGGAGGGAGGGGGAGGGAGCCCGAGTAAGCCCTTATAAGCCCCTAATAAGGGCTTATTTGGGTCAAATTGGGGTCCTGCATGACATTGCGCGCCGGGTTTCGAAGTCCAGGCCATGGTCCGCCAGGCTGCACTACGAGGCGCGCTTCGGAGGCTGTGCCATACCACCAAAAAGCCCGGCCCGTGGTTGTTCTGGGGTCATGATTTTGGCGGTTTTCGGGGCTTATCAAAGTCGGGAAATGGGGTTGTTTCCCTTTAAACCACCACTTAGAGGGTGACTTCGATCATGGTAAAGTAATGAGGCCAGTTGTTTTTGGGGTTGTGCCCGCCTTATTTTCAGCAGGGGGCATGGGGGGCGTTTACACACATGTCCTGGGGAAATGCGGAGTTTCTCTGGTGCCTATATGGATGACGCGGTTTTGCCGGTGCTGTGTTAGGGGCGTTTCAAAAGGAACCGGAACTGACAGCAAGACCACCCACAGCCTCTTTCGACGGTTGATCTCTTCCTTTAACAGTCGGGTCCAAGTTCTCTGTTATTTTAAGGGCTCCAAACCGCATGTTTGGGAGAGGGGAGGGGGGGGGGAGGGTTCTGGGAGGGGGGAGGGGGGAATTTTTCTGGCAGAGTTTCTCCCCCGGCGTCGGGCGATCCCCAACGCCGCCAGCCGCCAGCCGCCAGCCACATGGCGCAGGCTGCTGCGGGTGCAGCGCCGCTTCTGCGCGCTGCCGCAGGCGCTGCGATCGTCCGGCTGCGGCGTGCCGCTGCGGTGCCGGGAGGCGCTCAAGCGTGTGGAGGCGGGGGGGGTGGGGAGGGTGGGGGGGGACGGTGGGGGGGGGCGGGGATGGTGGGATGGTGGGAGGGTGGAGTGGGCACATGGGCGGGGGGGGGGGGAAGGCGGGTGGGTGTCAAAGGGAGTTGGACCCCCCTCTCCCCCCGCCAAATTCGCAAGTTTGCCTCAGTGATCAACAAAAATGGTTTTCGACTCCCCGAAGGATTTCCGGGTTTCCGGTTTGTTTCCCTAACCAACCAACAAGGAAGGTACCTTCTCTTTGAAGTAAACAAGCCAGGCGGCACGAAAAAGCGTCAGGGTTGCACAGGCCCCGTTTGGAAGACTACTTTCCTTTTGGAAAAGGATCGAGTCTGTGCACTTCCATGTTTGGTGCAAAACAGAAGCCGAAATAGACGAGCACCACTTCCTTGGAGCCCAGCCAAAGCTCAGACGATTGCTTTCCTGCCGATTCATCCGCGGAGGGCTGCGATTAAGCACGGGTGCTGCTGCGGTACCATACGAGAAATCTCCCAAATGAAATGACTTTTTCTTTGACAAGCTATTGGGTAGGGTTTTCATTAAACACACACTTTTTCTTGTTCTTTATGTGATATGCACCACCCAACCCATTATGTGTTCTTCTTCTGTTTTGAGCATCACTTGTATTTTGTGTATTAAAAAGTACAACCGGGAGCACCTTTTCAGCTTCAAGACGCGTGTCAAACGCCGGCCAGGCGCTCCTGCCGTTCACGGGTTTGGGCTCGTTCATCTTCCAGGAGCCGTCTGCCGGCCAAAGCACATGCCGCCGGTCTGAGCAGTGGGTCCGAGCCGTTGGAACAGCGAAGCAAAGTTGTCGCGATGTGGGTGTGGCTCAAAATTAACCAGGAGGGGTTACGCAGGTTTTGGTCCATGTTTCCACTTACCAGGGTTCCATTTTGGTACCGTTTTTTTGTGCCACAGCCATATCGATGTTCTCTGTTGTTTCATGGAAATCCGCTGGGCAGCTGAGTGTTTACCCAGGGGTACCGAATGAAGATTCACAAGTGCTCTATGGGCGGTTCCTAGAACCTTTTCCGGGTTGTTTGGGGGACGGCACCGTACGGGAGGCACAGGAACTGGCCACTTCATGATGTTCAGCAAAGGCTCCGCTTCCAGTGAAACCACGTGGCTGTGGCCCAAAGTGGTACTAACATGGCACCAAAAGGTAACTGGAGCCGAAGACTACAACCCGCGGTTTGCCGTAGCTCTTTAACTTGGAGCCACAGCCATGGGACCCCCCCTCCCCCCAGCTTCGGGCGATCCCCGCCAGCCGCATTGCGCCGCCTTCCGCCCGCCCGGCGAAAGGCGAAAGTCGACCTTTCGGAGAGAAAAAAAAAACAAAACGCGTCGCCGGGTGCGCGCGGAGGCGCAGTGGGGGAGTGTTTGGGTTCAGGACAGCAGCGGGAGCGGCGGCGCGGAGGTCCGGGCGCCGAAGGATGGCCCGCTGGGCTTTGCCTTCAGGCCAGGGAGGTGACCCGCTGGGTGGGAAGTCCTTTGCTTGTTTTTGCGTTTTTTCCTCCAAAAAGGCGGCCTGAATAGGCTCTTTTTGATATGAGGGGTCAACGTGAAGCAGTCAGTGCTCCAACTGCAAGTTCCGAGAGAAGCCGGGGACCTTTTTTTTTCTTCCCCGATTCAAGCACGAAGTGAACGAACATGAGCATGGGATGGGCCTAGCCGGATTTGTATGGGTGCGCCCCGTTTGGTTGTTTACATGCCTTTGGGTAGACTCTTTAGTACTAGGTTTGAATTCCCTTCATTTGGGGGGGTGAAACAAGCCACGCTCCCATGCTTTTCATTTCCTTTCTCGGTGTTCTTTTCAGTTTGGGTCCGAGCAAGCCAAAGCACAGCAGAGCACTACAAAGCACTGCACAGCAACGCAATGTGAAACTAAGCAAAACAACGCGAAGCAAAGCAAAGCAACACAACGCAAAGCGAAGCACAGAAGCCCTCACCCAGCCAAGCAAAGCCCAGAGACAAATCCGACACTGTGCTCTTCAAAAGTTTTCTGAGCCAACCTAAGCCCCGTTGCTCCCCGCCTTGTTTTTGTTGGTTTCGCGGGATCTTTTGGTTGGCTTGGCATGCATGTCCGCATGCTTGACGGTGCCAGGAAAGCCCTGGCTGCAGACTCACGGCGGCAAGAAGATGTGGATGTGGCACAGCTGATGTTCAAGGCGAGCGGGCAAGGGCTGGAACTCTAGCTTGCACGTATAGCTTTGCTGCATTTTGCTTGGATGATAGGGCTTTAACTTTTTGCCAACTATTGGGTTTTCCATCAAACCACCAAAACTTAAACTTTTAACAGGGGAGCAGAAAGCAACCGAGATAGGTCTGGAGGGTTTCTCATGTGATTCCTGAAGCGAACCAACCACATTGGTGGACGTGGAAGAGGGTTCCTGTTCCCGCCATGTGTTTTTCCGGGTTCCTGAGAATCAACAATCCCAGCGAACAGGTAGGAGGCACCTCCCATAAACACAACAATAAAGGGGCTTGTGTGGTCGAATTCAACTGCAAACCTTGGGTGTTTCAGCTACCACCATTAAAACAAAGGGGGTTAAAACTTGCCGCCAGAATGTACGCAGGAGTTTCATCATCCAAATTGGGTCCCCTTGAATCATTCTTTTGATGGGGGCAACGAACCCTAGGGCTTGTATATGGGAAACTCCGGAGGTACGGGACATCTGGCTTGCCAGTTGGGGGTGTTCAAGACGCTAGCGTACCTGTCCCTCAAATGGGTGTTCTCTCTTTGAAGGTTGGCCCACCCTTCCCCCCTCAAATCAAAAAGCAGCGGTTTCCTCTTGGTTTCCCTTTAAAACCGGTTTCCCCAACCAGCGCCGAAACAAGACACACCTTTTCTGCCTTGACGAGCGCAAAGGGGATGGAAACAAGACGCACCTGCGGATGGTCGACTGGCTTTCCAGAGTTGGAGGTGTCGAAACTGGCGGCCATCCCAAATGGTTTATCAGAGGTCCTTATTTCCATTTAGCCAGGGCAAGCCATCTTGGGCACCCATTTTTTTTTCACTCACAGCCATATTGATTCCCTTCAAGCACAATAAGGGGCGGCTGTGTTGTCAAACAAGCAACAGTTTGTGAAGGAACGAACGAAGGATCAATCAAACAAACCAACAAACCAACAAATAAACAACCAAGCAAGCAAGTAAGCAAGCAAGCAAACCAGGACACATCCGCTGCATTGAGTCAGCACTTTTTTCATGCCTTGATTGCTTTCGCTCTTTCGCTCCCGCAGGCCAACAGCGTGCTGCGTGAGCACCGGGTGGCGGACGTCGCGCCCGACAACGCCGTGCCCGAGGAGATGTTCTTCCAAGAGCGCCGCTCAGCGCAAGGCTCGTAACTGTGAATGCCCTCTCTCGGATTGACTACCGCCGCAACCTCCAAATACCTTTTTTGTTTGTTTATTATTATTATTATTATTATTATTATTATTATTACATATATATATATATATTTTAAACCTGGGGTTCCAATGTAAATCCATGGACTGCCCTCTGATTTCGGAATGACTAGACAGAATGGACCGAAGGAATTTGTAAGCCCCTTCATAGCTGCTTTCCTTCCCTGCTCCCATAGGTTCCTAGTTTGCCACATGTCCAAACTGGGTGTTCCGGCGGTATGTTTGTTGGGCTAGTGGACCGGGGCCCCTCTAGCAAGAGCAGCGACCCTGCAGGGATTCCTAGATGGTGCCGTCCGCACCGAATTCTGCTTTGCGGACATCGCTTTAGAGGTGGGTGGCACCTTTGGACGATTGAAAACTCAGAACAGTGAGCCAAGCGTTGGGTGTGGCCTCATCTTTTGTCCATCTTCGGTTTGTGCCATGCGAAAAGCAATGCTGCACCAGGTCTGCTGGACAGAGGCTTCGACCTATCAAGATCACGCGCAAACTGCACAACTCCGGCATGCCCAAATATGCCAAATGGGATGGGTCCTTCTCGTTGGCACATGGCTGTGGGTCAAAACCAATGGTGCCATTTTACCACCCATCGCCGGGGGTACGGGATTTTGACCCATGGCCATATATCTTCACCAATGTGTGCTCACCTGGGAGCAAAACCAACATGCACGTTTTCATTTCGCTTCACACAGTTGTTTTTTCTGCAATTGGCATGAGGAGACGCCACCCCGCCGGTGGTCCGCGTTTTCGTCATCAACTTCACCTTCCACCAGAAGAATGATCTTCTGCAGCAGCGCGTCAGCCCGGGTGCTGAGATCTGCGCCAAAGGCGTCCATGGGCCTTGGGAAGAGGGGGTGGTTTGACCAGGTCCAAGCCAAGACTCAAAGCCGGACATCTCCCGCACTCGGCAGATGTCGGGCAACACTTTGACCAGATGATTTGGAGGATCTTGTAGTTTCCATTTGACCCACTAAAGGTTAAACTTTTAGCGGGGGATCTGAGGGCAGCCCAGGTAAGTCAGGTGGGTTTTGTATGTATTTTTTGAGGGAGACTGAAGATCAATTCGCGTGTTTCTCCCGAGGCCGGGTTTGGAGCCTCGTCAAGGACTGGTTCGTTTCCTCGCGGAAACGCGACTGCTCGAATCTATAGTTCGGAGGAAATTACCACACTTTTGGAGAATCAATTTCTGGTCTTCCATTTGCTTGAGAATGTTTTGTATTTTTCCCCTGTTGGTTTTAAAGGGCATCTATGACTACTGGACATATATATATATATATACATATTTTCTCGGGGGCGAAAACGCAAATGGAAGTGGTTGATAGCTCTTCAGGGGTGTTTCTTCAAGCCTTCTTTCCTTCGCCTACCGGCGAAACTCGATTGGCTTCGGTGCCTTGCACCGCAAATAGAAACGATCAGATGAGCTCTGCAACTTGCTAAGTTGATAATTATTGCATAGCGGTAGGCGAAAGTCGTGCTAGATTGGAACACGGTTGGCAGTTTATCCAAGAAATGAAGTTTTATGTGGGGCAGCTTTCGTTTCCCCGCAAAAAGGCACCACCGAGTTGCAAACAATTTTCAGGCAATTGCAGAGATCGACGGCTTTCGGTCTGCAGGTCCTTTGGTCCTTTGGACTTTGGTCAGTTCCTGGTAGGTGAATCAAGCAGTTTTCATGGGTCCGGGGGGGGGGGGGGGAATTTTTTTGGGGGCGGGGGGAGGGGGAGGGGGGGGAGGGGGAGAGGGGGGAGGGGGGGAAGGGGGGGGGGGGGCGAGGGGGCTTCATCCATCCCCACCGATCGATTGGCATGGATTTTGTCCATCGACGGCAATAGTCTGAGAAGCGACACAAGTCTCGACTGAAGAGAGGCATCTCCAGAAGAGCAGTGAGATTGGGGCGTGTCTTTCTTCTTGTGCAGGTGCGCCTTCTTTGCCGGTTTGAAAGGCAAACCCCAAGTCATAGGTTAGTTAACCCCCCCTCCGTATCAACACTCGGTGGGTCCTACTGAGAAAATTGACATTTGGGAGGGGGATACGATGGGGGAGGGAAACTAAACTATGACAAAGGACAACGAGCGCATGTTGGGAGCTGCCTTAGGGGAAAGACAGACACAGCTCTAGGGGTTGATTCCGATTTCATTCTTTTCAACCATCGTTCTTTTCAAAATTAAAAGCAATCAACAGATGAACTTGATGCATGCCAGCACCCGTGCTTGAGTTTAACAGCAAAATTGACTAATCCTGTGTTTTTTTCAGGATGAAGATTTGTTCAATTGCTCTGAGGCAATCCCGCTGAACGCGGCAGCTGGCCAAACCTGCCTGCAAAAGGCCTAGTTGGGGGTCAAGGCTTGTGTCTGCCTCCTCGTCTGTCTGTCTGTTTTGCACGGCGGGTGCACACTCCTGGCTAAGCCATGCTTTGCAAGCTTTATCGATCCTATATCAATTCCATTAGCATCTTTTCATGACAACTGAATGCGGAATGTACATCTCATGCTTCTTTTTGTTCTTAAAAACCGGCTTCCTGAAAAGATTCGGATCCCTGGAAAGAATGGAAATGGAAGGTACCCCTAGAACAGCCACTTGGGTGCATCCAAAGGGTTTGGAAGGACCTGGTGGAGGTCTACAGCACAGAGGAGTACCGCAAGAACTTCGAGGCAGAGCTGGCGGCGGGGGAATTTGGGGAGATGCCGCGTGGCATCGGTGTCCTTTTGGTTTCCCTTTGAAGCCACCAACCAAAGTGGGATACGGATACCCCAAAAAATGGAGGAGCCTCCCAGGTCAATAGAGTGTTTTTCAGAGCTGACACTGATGGTGGTCCTTCCTCGAGCTTCGAGGTGCATTCCGGCGATCGTTGAATCGCCAGATGGGTTGTTTCGCCAGAGATCTGGGTTCGTTTGCTTGAAATCGATTTCAACTGGCGGCCCGCAAGTGGAGGCCACAAGCGCGCAACCAAGCGCCGCGTGAAGAACCATGGGAATACCTGGTTGTGGGTCAAAAATAGGGTACCCAAAATGAAACCCTGGTAAATGGAACCAAGGACTAAAACCTGCGGTCCCCTGGTGGTTTCATTTTGACCCACACCCACCTGGGGAGTTTCCTTTGGAGATCGGAGTGAGGTTTGCAGTCGTTGAGATTTCGGAGCTCAGAGAGATTCTGCGGGCGCCGCCGGCCCGGCGCAGAGGGCTTGGTAAAAGGAGTTTTTCAACTGAGAACATGGGGCTTCTCATGACCGCAGTTGCTTTTTTTCTCCGTCTTTTTTTGGGGGAGAAAGGATTTGACACCTGAGGCTGGGCATGTTCCATGGGTGTTCTTGTTGGCCATGCGTGGAAAGGGTGTTTCTTCTTTTTGCTTAGGCCTGGCACAGGGCTAGCCCTGCAAGGCGGTTGGTCGGTTGGCGGTGGGTTCCGGTTGGTGGGTTGGGGGCTTGGTTGGCTGGTTGGCCGGCCTCCTACAACCTGGCGCACCAAAGGGCATTTTAGGTCTACAATTCAGGGTGGGCTACAGGTAGGTTTCGGGTAGGTCTGCGGGTTTGTGGTAAGCTCAGGGCTGGTTTAGGGTTGGTGTAGGCTAGGTTTCTGGTGGGTGCAGGGTGGGTTTAGGGTAGGTTAGGTTTTGGTTCCATGGAGCTACGTTCACGAAGCCTCCCTAAGCCTGCCCTTGACCCACCCTTAACCAACCTTGGTTTAGGCTAGGTTTCTGGTGGGTGCAGGGTGGGTTTAGGGTAGGTTAGGTTTTGGTTCCATGGAGCTACGTTCACGAAGCCTCCCTAAGCCCGCCCTTGACCCACCCTTAACCAACCCCAAGCTTACCACAAATGTACCCTGCCCCACCCCCTGGACACCCCAAATTGTAGACTTAAATGCCGCCCTTTGGTGCGCGCTAGGCTGTGCCAGGGTTAGGCTAATGCCAGGGCTGTGCCGAAAAATAAGCAACACCTCAGCCTGGAACTTGCCATGTACCGAAAACATGTCAAACTTCTGCACAGGATACGGAGCAGAGCCTACATAGAAAGGTAGGCGGCAGTTGAGTTGCGCCAGTATTCTCCTTTGGTTGCTCTCCTTTGCCCGTAGCCTTGTCACCGAGGAAGCTGAGGAGAAGCAAACAAGTAAGAGGCTCATGAGCAGGGGCTTGCCTAGCTGCGTACCCGAAAAGAAAGATCCCCTGAGGGCAACGAGTCTTGCACTGAGCGCGCAGCACGTTTGGCTCTCCTGCCAAGCCGGCCGCAAAGTTGAGGAAATGGAGGCCGGACAGCGGGGGGAAGTGACTGAGGGAGTGACGGAGTGAGTGAGGGAGTGAGTGAGGGCGTGAGGGAGTGAGAGAGGGAGGCGTGGGTGTGAAAAGAGACAACCGGCTCCGGGTGTGCTCTTCTCATTCTGCGTTGATCATTTTTCAGCTGCTTTCGTGCGGACCTTTGGCACCAAGCGCGTTTTGGAAGTTGGTACTTCTACCCATTTTCCTAGTTTCTGGTTTTCACGCACTTAGGCTCATTGCCCTTGTTCTTCCCTTCCGCTACTAGGGAACTCAGTGACTCTCAATGTGGATTTCAGGTGAGCTTTAATACCTCCTTCAATTTGAGAGTCTTCACATGTCCTGACCTCGCGGCAGCTTGAAACCCTGTTCTGTGTATGTTCTGGCTCAACCATGCTCGCTGTCTCACACGCATGCACACATACACACATGAGTCGGCCAGAGACTTGACAACCATCGACCCAACTGAGCAGTGTCCAGAAAGTATTTTTCTGCTTCAAGTCTCTCAAAGCCTACTTGTAGGAGCCGTAATCCCTTTGCAAGTCCAATATGATTTTGACCAGGGCTTATCCACGAGTTGGCGGAGACAGCAGCCAGGTGCAAGAGCAGCTGAGAAACGTCCAGAGCATCCAAGCAATGAAAGTGCTTTTGCCACCATTCTTCAATCTGGGGCTGTGACGTGGGGTGATCCAGCGAATGGCGGAGAGAGCAGCCAGGTGCAAGAGCAGCTGAGCAACATCCAAGCCACTGTCGGTGCTGTTGCTGCCATTCTTGAATCCGGGGCTGTTGTGACCTGGGGTCGCGCAGACTGCGGCGGAGACAACAGGCAAGTGCAAGAGAAGCTGAGGAATGTCACGCACATCCAAGCAACTGACGTGGCCTTTGCTGCCATTCTTGAATCTGGGGCTGTAGTGACCTGGGGTGATCCACGATATGGCGGAGACAGCAGCCAGGTGCAAGAGCAGCTGAGAAACGTCCAGCACATCCAAGCAACTGGAAGTGCTTTTGCTGCCATTGTTGAATCCGGGGCTGTTGTGACCTGGGGCAGCCCATCTTGTGGCGGAGACAGCAGCCAGGTGCAAGATCAGCTGAGGAACGTCCACAGCATCCAAGCAACTGAGGGGGCATTTTCTGCTATTCTTGAATCTGGGGATGTTGTCACCTGGGGTGATCCACAAAACGGCGGAGACAGCAGCCAGGTGCAAGAGCAGCCGCACCTGAGGTTGGGGCTGTACTGACATCGATGGCGCAAATCTGCGGCTGAAAGCGTCTTCAAAGAACGAGGGCCTTTCGATCATCTCAAATTTCCTCGTCCCCTCAAAACTCGTGGTGTTCCTTTTGGTCTCCCGTCCCTTTTTCGATGAAAAGGGCCACCTTTGGCCGCGACCTCCAAGCCAAACGCTTGGGACCTGAGTGGGGATCCTGGAAATTCCGGCCCATCTCGCGAAGCTGGGAAGAAGACTTCTTGGCGGATCTTTTGGGCAACGGATCTTTAGACTTTAGATCTTTTCGGTGGAAATCAAGTTGGGTTTTCCACTAGACCCCCAAACAGTGATTCACTTTTGGCAGGGGGGTCGTTGCAGCAACCAAGACTTGGAAACTGAAGAAAACCCATGGTTTGTGGTTCTTGGCAGGTCCATCACGCTGACTTGATCGATTCTGAGAGGCTGTTTGGTGGATTTCCATCTCGGGTCGTGCTCTAAGACCAGCGTTTTGGACAAACATAGCCTGGTCCAAAACGGGGCTCCTTAAAAGATACAGTTTGTCCAATTGAAACATGGCTTTTTCAACACCAAAATAAAGGGAAGCCACCATTTGCAAGGCAATGCTCAGGTGTAGAATGTAGGGACCCTGCAAAAGAAGGGTGGCCAAGGACCCTGTTTTCATCTGCAGTCACACCTTGGCATCTGCAAACCACGTTTGCTCCCTCTTCTGCGAGCCGTGTATGGTAGGTTGCTCTATTCTGCGCCAACAACAAGTGACGTTCCTATCATATTTGAACTTGCCTGCGATCTGCCATTACCTTGACGCCGTCAGATTGAGGAGCCACCGTTCTTTGATTTGTGATCCGTCAAATCTCCCTCACGTGCGTGGAACCTGACCGAGCCCTCAAAGTCGTTTCATCTCAGCAGAGCCCTTTGTCAACTTCCGAGCAAGCTGTTCAACCCAAGTCCACAGGTCCATACATCAGGTGGATCCCAGCGGTGTTTTTGGGTGTCTCGTGCTTGGAATCAGACTGTTGGAGGGGGCCCACCCCCTATCAATAAAGACAGGGGTTGCTTCTGGGGTCACCATTGGCCCTCCCCCAGGCCGACATGGAAGCTCCCAGGACCCACAACTTTAAAAAGACTTGGCTCCACAGAGGCGTTCTGGGGGCTTCCGGCTGTGCTGAGTGTAGCAGCTGCATAGGTGTCCTTTTTGGTGGTTTTGGTGGAACAATAGATGGGCTCGGTTCCTTTACCTGGTGGTTTAATCATCCAGGGATATCCATCGATTTTTTCTAAAAGGACACCTATGCTACTGTGGTTTCGGGTCAGCTCGGGTCATCCTGCGACTCCAGACAGCTGCATGCCTCTCTGGCAAGGCTCGGAGGTGGGAGCAGGGCTCCTTAAAAAGAGAAAAATACATCTTGCAGGCAAAACCATTTGAAACAAGTTGGACACCACAATAAAAGGAATTTCATGTTGTTCAATTTCATTTGAACATTTCAACGCGCCCAATTGAAACGATAGGTTTTGAGAGGCTTTTTGGTGGATTTCCATCTCGGGTCGTGCTCTAAGACCAGCGTTTTGGACAAACACAGCCTGGTCCTGAAACATGTGACGCTTTTTCCATTCAACACCAAAATAAAGTTGGACAACCCACCAGAAAACCAGGCAGGCCATGTTTAGGTGTTTTTTCATGCATCCGGATCACTGTGAGAGAGGGAGATCAGCTATTGCACAACTGGTCCGGGTGGGTACCAAGAGACCAGAGGACAGGGTCATAGTTCCTTTTTGATCCCCGAAATGACCGGGGCAAAACCTATGGCGATCCCATTTTGGGGTGGGTGAACATCCCATTTGCCACAATTTGTTTGATGTTCACCAGGGGTACCTTGGGTTTTGACCCACAGCCAAATAACTGTTTTTTGATGCTCATCCCCTTTGGTCCAATGAGCCGATCAAACCAACGGGGTGCTGAAAGAACCAGGCAGCTGTCATTCCTGGTGGCTACATTGTTTGACAGAACCTGGGTCTGTTTTCGGAACCGTGCTGAAAAACGGCGACACGAAGCCAACCTTTGGCACATTCCTACAGCAGATTGAAATGAATGTACCTCTTCCATCGCAGAAGATGAACACAGCAGGAAAGTTATTTGTTTTATATTTGTTATAGCATCTAAGGCATGTACGTTCATCCGGGTAATTAACCTGTTGTTGACACCGACCATACTTTGAAACTTGTGATGGATCTTGGACGACAACTGCAGTGACAGGTCCTGTTTGTCTTATGTCATTTTATGTCTACTGCTTGGGTTGGCAGATTGCACACATTATACAGTTTGCTCTTGATGTTGATATGAGCCACAATCAAAACCCGGGTAGGTGGAGGTTAGTAAGGAAGACTCCTAGCCAGAAATAGTTGCGGCCGCCTTCTTAATTCTTGAAGCATGGTTCTGGGTAGACCATTTGAATACCGAGTTTTGATTATGACTCATATGATGGGATGTTTGAGCATGACGTCAGGGAAGAACGCCTTGAAGCGCTTGCACGAACAAAAACAACGGGGGAATTTGGCAGTGCAGTGAGCAACGCGTACGGGTTGGGCGGACAGCATGCCACGAGCGGGGTCATCTCGAGAGGAATCTGCAAGGATTGGTGGCCACTCCACATGTTCGCCTTTTGGCATGCAAGGGCATTTTCCATCACGTCTGGATGAACGTGCTCGCGTTTCATGATAGGATGAGACATTTGGGATGTGTGATAGTGCTGGATACTTGGCAAGCCTTGCCCAGCCACAGAGCCACGTCTTCAAGACGGCAATTTGTTCCTGCTGCCAGTTCGGGGTGTGGTTCTTGCTTTTGACATACTCAAAAATGTGAGCTTTCAAAACCTTGGGGCCTTGTGAATTTGTGCAACCAAAGACAAGGTTTTGGCATATGGCTGTGGCTAGCTCAAAAAGATGTACCAAACATCGCACCTTGGTAAATGGAACCAAACACTAAGACCTGCGTATCCTTGGTTCTTTAATGTTGAGCCACACCCATATGGCTACGTGGCAAGAATTCGCGGCTTTTGATGATTCTTGTAGTTTTTTTGACATGAAGACCATGTACCACCTCCCGGAGGCTCACCTAGACCCTTCCCGAAACTGAAAGGAGGGACTTTTTTTCAGGATGCTTGGTGGACAGGTATTTTCGTTTCCTCGTTTGACCACCGAAATGATATGTCCCATTCACATGCAGATCCATGCATATCCACTGGAGGTGTGATTCCGACGCCCCATGACTTCCTACAAGCGCGGGCGGCCACGGCCCGCTTCAAGAGGAGCTGAAGACTGGTTGGGTGATAAGTCGAAAGAACCATCGACTTTGGATGGCGTTTTCAAACTTCGAAAAGCCTCGTGTTTTCCCGGTTTCATGGTTTTGAGTCTTGGTTTAAGTAGTAGATTTCCGCTTTGGGGTGCAGTATAAGCATCAGCCCTTGGTTGTCAACTTTCCTTCTGGTAGCTTCTAACTAGGGAAAAGCAGCCCTCCCTATAAATGCACTGAAATGGCGCTTCTCCAAGCTACACTCCCGCCATGTGCAGTTCGTGGACCACGCTTTTCTGCCACGTCACTTCCCCAGAATTAGCTCCCTTTTTTGTTCTTCTTCTTTGTTTTCTTTTTTGGGGTCCCTTTGTTTTCCACTAACCAGGCAAAATAGTTTTTTTGCTGGGGGCCTAATTCCAGTCCGGTCAGTGTGAAGTCCGCGGAGCCTCGGCGGCGCAGCTGTGCAGTATCGAGGGGTGAATCCATGTGACCTTTGGTGCATTTTGCCAAGGGATGTTAGGACTTTAACTTTTTGCCAACTGATGGGGTTTCCGTATTAAACCGCTAAAAGTTAGTCACTTTTCTGCAGGGGAGCAGAAAGCAACCGAGTGACCGTAAAGAGACGCATTGACTTTGCGCAAACGAAGGGGAAGCTGCAGGTGGGCCTCTTTTTGGGGAATTTGAGAAACACATTTTTCGGTGCAGTTTTGACCACCCCCTCGCCCCCGGTCAAGATCCACCTGAAACCGGGGCTTAGGGTGTAAACACATTTCTCAAATGCTCCCTTGCGCTGAACTGAACTGGTGAGCTTGCCAGTACCCCCACACGCACGGATATGAGCCAAGGATGGGTGAGAAAGTGCGCCTGTTCCGCGAGGAAAGTGGCCTTAATTTGCACATGTCCATCATTCTTGGTGGCATTTCAGGGGTGCAAACTTTGCCCTTGCCAACAATGCCCGGACCCTTTTCAGGGTTTGCCATCTTTCTCCCTCAAACCTTTCATTTGCTTAATCATATGCCATATGCTTTTATTTTGCCTTGTTGGTTTCAAAGGGAATCTATCACTACTGGACATACTGTGGATAGAGAAAATCCTGCACCACCTAAGAAACCCTGGAATGTTGATTCCCCGTAAATACCAACAAGCAATGGTTTCAACCATGGTTTCAAAGTGGATTGCGCAACGGATTTCGCAACCATCCACTTTATTTTTCCCCAACAGCTGAAAGCTTTGGGGTCTCAGCCCAGATAGGCTCCGGGTGGTTCGGGGCGACCCTGAGCTAAGGTTCCACCAGGGTTCCACCAGGGGTTCCACCAAGGTTCCACCAGGGTTCCACCAGGGTTCCACCAGGGTTCCACCAGGGTTCCACCAGGGTTCCACCAGAGTTCCACCAGAGTTCCACCAGGTTCTGCAAGGGCGGGGTGGTCTGGGGTGGTTTGAGGTAAGGTTCCACGAGGGTTCCACCAGGGTTCCACCAATTTTTTCGAGGGCTGCGGGTTTGAGGAAGGTTTCACGAGGGTTCCGCCATGCGGGGTGGTCTGGGTGGTTTAGGTTTCAGCAATTTCTTCGAGGGCTGGGGTGGTCTGGTTTGAGGAAGGTTCCACGAGGGTTCCACCAGATTTCCACCAGAATTCTGCCAGGGTTTCACCAGGTTCTGCGAGGGCTGCAGGGTGGTCCGAGGTGGTTTGAGGTAAGGTTCCACGAGCGTTCCACCAGGTTTCCGCCAGGGTTCCACCAGCCCGTCGTGCTCCGGACGAGGGTTCCACCAGGGTTCCACCAATTTCTTCGAGGGTGCGGCGTGGTCCGGGGAAGGTTCCACGAGGGTTCCACCAGGGTTTCACCAGGGTTCCACCAGCGGTCCGGGCTGGTTTGAGGTAATGTTCCATGAGAATTCCACCAGAATTCCTGGGTAAGGTTCCATTCCAGCACAGTTCTAGCAGGGTCCCACGAGGTTCTGCGAGGGCTGCGGGGTGGTCCGGGGTGGTTTGAGGTAAGGTTGTATGAGGGTTTCAGGGTTCCACAAGATTCTGCAAGGGCTGTGGGCCCTGAGGTTTCACAGGGTTCCACAAAGCTCTGCAAGGATTCCACACGGGTTCCACAAGGCCCCACAATGCTCCACCAAGGGTGTGTCGTGCGCCCGTGGTCTGAAAAGCCATCGGATCAAGATCGCTTTGCTCATGGGCGGAACACTAAGCAAAACCGAAATCAATGGTTTTTAGCACACTTTCACTGTTTTGTGACTTGCTCACTTGCTCGGGCAAATGTTGGCTTTGTGGCAAATCAGATCACGTCGCTGCGGAACTCACGGTGCAGCAGAGTAAATGCTTGGCATTGCTGCTTGGTGGGCTTTGGGTTCCAAGAATTCCATGAGGCTGCGAGGGCTATGAGGTCAGAAGGTTCCCACCCAAATTCTTCAAAAGCTATGGGGCAGCCCTGAGGAAAGGTTCCAGCAAAGTTTCACGCTGAGCTCCACGTGAGAACGGTTTGCGAGGTTCACCGGGCCACCGGGCCTAGGTCGGGGCCCGATTGCACTGTCGGATTGCACCGTTTGGGCCCGATCGGCCCCGATTGCGCCATCGCGCCCCGATCGGGGCCCAACTCAGTCGGGCCCCGTCAATTGTACCAAGCTGGCATCGCCTAGTTTTGCTATAGATACAGTTGCAATCCGCATACTAAGGAAAACCGGCGTTGAGCTATAATATGCACCGTCGGGCCCCGATCGGGTCCCGATTGCGCCGTCGGGCCCCGATCGGGGCCCGACTCAGTCGGGCCCCGTCAATTGTACCAAGCTGGCATCGCCTAGTTTTGCTCTAGATCCAGTTGCAATCCGCATGCTAAGGAAAACCGGCGTTGAGCTATAATATGGGTGGCTGGCGTTGCACCACGGGATTGGGCCCCGATTGCACCGTCGGGCCCCGATCCGGCGAGATTGCGCTGTCACTCGTAGCTTTGCTTTACAAGGCGGCATCCTCATCAACACCGGCGGTAAGGATGGTCTCAGGGCGTTCCGCGAGGATTCTGGGAGGGTGTGGTGCTGTTGGGGATATCGCCCGAGCTTATTTATTTTTTTTGGGGGGGGGGGGGGGGCGAAAACGCAAATGGAAGAAGCCCAGCGAGTCTCTGGGCCTCGCCACTTTGGCCACCGCTGAGCCGCAACCGCCGGAGGACGTGTTTGGCGCTCGCTTTCCGGCTGTGGCGCACGCGGGTGGCCGAGTCTTCCCGGTGGGTGGAAAGCTTTCAGGAGCGCGGTTTCCTTCTTCTGTCGTGGTCGGCGGGGCCCGTTTTTGGTCGGTTTAAATGTATACATGTATATATATATATATATATCTATATAAATGATCATATAGGTATGTATGTTAACATGTATAGTATGGACCCTGAGTTTCGTTGGTTTTTAGAGGACAACCACAAGGGCAATAAGCCTAAACCGCCCCCAAGCCCAGCGTAAAGCCTGAGCCCACCCTACACCTGACCACAAACCAAAGCGGACATCCGTTTTTTTGACACATCATCCTAGCTCTGGCCCAAGACCCCCCCACGGTTGAGCTGGGGCGGCTGACTTTGGGAGTGAGCGCGCATGGAGCGTGACCACGTGGTGCATCGGCATCTGGTCCTTGAGTCCGATGCGGTGACCGAGCTCATTGCAGGTCACGGACATGGAGCTGCCGACCATGATAGCCACCAAGGACACGGTGTTCATCCCACACCATCCGAGTGCCACAAGGGACTGGCGGCGCGTCAGAGAAATCTGTGCATCGGCAAAGGCTGCCAGCAGCTTGGAGCAGTGGTGTGCGCGGCGGTTGACAAAACCAGGCCGCAGCGGCGCAGCTTCGCTGCAACATCCACGGCCAGGTCATCTGCGGGGACATCACGCTCGACAAGACCATCAGAGAACTTCATGAAGCGGGAGGCACTGACCCAGCTGGGGTCACCTCCGCCTTCCCCTGCCAACCCTTCAGCAGGAGACCGGCCAGGCCTTTCTTGACAACCGCATCGAAGGCGTTTGGGCCACTCTACTCGCATGGATGACAAGGGCATCCTTTCCGCCTTGAATGTATACCTCAAGCATTGCGGAGCTTATGGGCTGGAAAGTGCAGCCGGTCGTGCTGCCCCTGCACTTTCAATGGCCGGCACGGAGAACCAGATGGTGGTGCCTACTCACGCCAACAGGACTGCCATCTGTTCCACTCAAATGCTGGCTGCCCCTGGACCCCTACGGGTTGTATATCCGGAACCACGAGCTGGCTACGGAGCTGACAAACGTGTGTTGGACCTCAACCAGCCCTGCCCGGTGGTTCTGCGCAGCTATGGCTTGGTATTGGGACCTTGCCCGTGCAAATGCCGGGGAGCCTTCAATCCGGACCGTCTACGGCAAGGAGGAGTCAGAGGATTCTACCTGCAATCGGTGGCTACGGGTCGCTACAAGTATCTGCGCCCAAGAGTTGGGCTTTCTCCTCTCCTTTGGCCCCGCCCTGCATTTGGGCACCGGACTCAAAACTGCCCTGTGCCTTTTGGGACAGTCGGCAGCACCTCTTCAAGCACTTTGGGTGTACGCGCATCTCGCCCGGGCAGTGCAGCAACACCACGACGGCACCAGCGCCCTCTCCCCGATCGCAGTCATCACGGACTACAAAAACACTACTTTCAACACACCACCCAGAGCGCCTCTACAGGGCCTGGATCCTGGATACGGAGCAGAACTACGTTGACCTCTCCTTCAAGGGCAACGCCAAGGTCTCAATCAGGCATGGGGCTCTCGCCCAATCCTGCTGGACGGGCATTGTGAGGTCCCCCTACAGAGCATGGGTCAAGAACACCGGCACCTACGCCCCTACCTATGTATGCCATCAAAAAGCAGACAACACCCCAACCCACGGGACGCGTCGCCATCACACTTCGACACCTCGAGGAGGAGTACGTCACTCTGCAGGACGCGGGCTCCTTCCTCTTTGAGGCGCTTAGGGAGCGTGCCATTCTGGAGAACCTCAAGCTCCTCAACGACCAGGGCGCCACCACTGCACCAGACGCCCTGATCTGGAAACTTCCGGGTTGGCAGCATTCCACGCAGCGTTCCACGCCATTGCCATCGCACCACTTGCAGAAGACCACGTTGGAAAACTTGGATCGCAACCACTACTTCGCCTTACTCTCGGAGGCGATCATCCCTGCTTGGGCCCCGGCTACTACCAGCTCCGAACGACCTTCATGGACTTCAAGCGCCATCCGGAAAGAGCCCTGGCAGCGGCCCTTTTGGCAAAATCCTGGAACAACTGAACCATCTTGGACCCGCCCAACTGACCTGGGCGGGCTCCATTGGCCTCCTAGCCGCAAGGAGAAGACCGCAGACACCCTCAAGACCACCATGGTCAATGCCCTCCGGGATGGGTCTTTCATGACGCGCAATGTCCTGGGCAGTTTGACCTCGCCAAGGGTCCTAACTGTGACACATGTGACCAACCGGACTCTATGGAGCATCACTGTTGAGCGTGCCCTCAACTTTCGGGAGTACGAGACCGGCACCCTGGGGTCCAACCTGTTGCCCAGCCGAAATCCCTACTTCCGGGACGTTAAGCATGCTCTTGAGGAGCTCCCGAACCGGATCTACGATCGCCAGGATTGAGGGCAACTTCCAGACCGTCGACATCTTCACAGATGGCTCCTGCCTGTGCCCCACTGACCCGGAGCGCTCACTAGCATAGCCTAGCTCACCTCCAGCATTGCGTGGCTTGGGTTGAGCTTGCGACGGCCATTTACATTTGTGATCTGCCTCATCCGGTGCATCCGGTGCCGGCATCGGGCCATACACCGTGGGCAGAAGCCAACCAGGGAAACGGCCATGATGGTACTTCGCTTTCTGTTGCTGTGAGGGTGAGGTATGTTGCTTCTCTTTTTCGGGCCTTTTCGTGTGTGGGCAATTAATCGCCTGGCCCTTGGCTTTCAGATGCCACTTCGCGGAGTGATCCGTTTGTCTCCAGACACCTGGGCTGTGGATGCTCTGCTTCGGCGGTTTTCTTCGCGCCGCCCTGTTCGTAGAGCTGGTGACCTCTCCCGGCCGTTTCAGCGATGAGACCTGCACCACGGACTGCACTGCTATGCCGTGCATCCGACTGTGAACCCGTCCGCATGACACATCATCCTACTTCTGTGGTCGATTTGGGACCCCGTCTTCTACGGCGATCGCATATATGGTTTACGTGGCTCAGTTGTTCGACTTAGTTTTGATGCCGCTGCTAAGCCACGTGCCAGTGATTGTAAGACTTCGAAGTTCATGTTCACTTATAGTCGTGCCGGAGGTTCGGGGGTTATGTACCTTCCCCTTGGGTCCCAAAAGTGTCGGGCGAACGTTGGCAGAATTCTCAGGGTTCGACATGATGTCCAAAAAACGGCTGGTCGTTTGGAGTAGGTTTCCGTTGCATGACCAGGGCGCTGCTGTCGCCATGGTCTTCCTCAGAGTCTGCCAGGAATCGCTTTCCGATGTCGATCTGCTTCAGCTCGAGGATCTGTCCGAATCCGTCCAATCAGATTTGAAGCCTCGCAAACGGTTGGCGCTGAACATGCTATTTAAAAGGTTGGCTTTTCCTGTTGTGTGTTTCAGCTTCGCGTTTGGCAACTTGCATGCGCATGCACGAACCTTCCCTCGCCATGAAGGTGGATGTTCACTTGCCTAGTGGAGATGGCTGCTTCATAGAAATCTCACCGGAGACGCCCATCAGCGAGCTGAAGGCTGCAGCACAGCAGCACTTTCAGCGCCGCTTAAAGCTCACTGCGAAAGGCCGGCAGCTCGATTCGACAGCCACGCTGAGCGAGGCCGGGTTGCGAGATGGGGACGCAGTGACTGCGGTTGTCCAGCTTGGCTATTTGGCTGCAACCGCAAATGCGTTTGCTTGGCATGGCCACGAGGTTGTGACCTGGGGCTTTCCATGCTTTGGTGGAGACAGCAGCCAGGTGCACGAGCAGCTGAGGAACATCCAGAGCATCCAAGCAACTCAGCTCGCTTTTGCTGCCATTCTTGAATCTGGGGCTGTTGTGACCTGGGGTCATCCGGGCTTTGGCGGAGACAGCAGCAAGGTTCAGGATCAGCTGAGGAACGTACAGAGCATCCAAGCAACCAGAAGTGCTTTTGCTGCCATTCTTGAATCTGGGGCGGTTGTGACCTGGGGTGATCAAGACTATGGCGGAGACAGCAGCCAGGTGCAAGAGCAGCTGAGGAACGTCCAGAGCATCCAAGCAACTGCGAATGGTGCTTTTGCTGCCATTCTTGAATCTGGAAGTGTTGTGACATGGGGTGATCCAGACTTTGGCGCAGACAGCAGCCAGGTGCAAGAGCAGTTGAGGAACGTCCACAGCATCCAAGCAACTTGGGGGGCATTTGCTGCGATTCGTGAATCCGGGGCTGTCGTGACCTGGAACAGCCCATCTTGTGGCGGAGACAGCAGCCAGGTGCACGAGCAGCTGAGGAACGTCCAGCACATCCAAGCAACCAGAAGTGCTTTTGCTGCCATTCTTGAATCTGGGGCTGTTGTGACCTGGGGACATCCAAACGACGGCGGAGACAGCAGACGGGTGCAAGAGCGGCTGAGGAACGTCCAGTACATCCAAGCAACTGCGAATGGTGCTTTTGCTGCCATTCTTGAATCTGGGTCCGTTGTGACCTGGGGTGATCAAGTCTATGGCGGAGACAGCAGCCAGGCGCACGAGCAGCTGAGGAACGTCCAGAGCATCCAAGCAACTCACGGCGCTTTTGCTGCCATTCTCGAATCTGGGGCTGTTGTGATCTGGGGTGATCCAGGGGCTGGCGGAGACAGCAGCCAGGTGCCAGAGCAGCTGAGGAACGTCCAGAGCAGCCAAGCAACCAGAAGTGCTTTTGCTGCCATTCTTGAATCTGGGGCTGTAGTGACCTGGGGTGATCCACGATATGGCGGAGACAGCAGCCAGGTGCAAGAGCAGCTGAGAAACGTCCAGCACATCCAAGCAACTGGAAGTGCTTTTGCTGCCATTGTTGAATCCGGGGCTGTTGTCACCTGGGGTCATCCACACTATGGCGGAGACAGCAGCCAGGTGCGAGAGCAGCTTAGCTGGTGATTTGGTACTGTTCTTATATTGATGGCGCAAATCTGAGGCGCTAAAACTGTGCTGAAAGAAGGGAATGATCGGCGCACTCAAGGCGTTGCTTGGAGTGGGTGTTTGCTTTAAACTACCGGGGTGATGGAACGAGGAAATCTGGGGTGTCTCCGAATTAGTTTGGAGTTAACAGTACCAACCCACACAGGCGTGTCTTCTATTAGGGGACACCCTTTGAACATGTGTGGTTTTCCCCTTTTCGTTTTCCTTTTGAAGCCATAAAAATAAGTACACTTTGTTGTTCAAAGAAAGACGAGCCGCCCGCATTGGTTCTCCTCTTTTCGCAAATAACAAGGGATGCCCCCCACAAAGCTTTGATTTTGGCAGGATTGTCCCATTTGAACCCAAATGATTTGCACTGAACAAAATGCTGGCAAACTTAAACCTGATGGCCAGACTAGCGCATGAAGGTTTCTCACTCCGGGAATCCTGAATGGAGATTTGTGAGTTTTGTTACATGTCTAAGAATCCTGGAAGCCGACAATTCTGGCTTGCTGGGTGGCTTCAAGAAGCTCCCTGGCAACACGAAGAGGGTTGTTGTTTTCAGTTGCAACTTTTCAGGGGTCATCTTTTTTTGGGGTGCCCGAACCCCCCTTCTTGGTGCGGGTTTTGAACAGAAACCAACAAGAACACCCAGTCATTGTCAGGGTCCGGTTTGCGAGGGCGTGGCTTACGAGTTGCTCTTTGTGACACTTCGGATATTTTTCCGGACCTTGTCGGGCGCCCTCCGGGTGCTACCCCCCTACTTCGAATGCTTGTTTTCAAGGCTATGTCAGGAAAATGCTCTTTCAACAACCTGGCTTTCCATGGTAGATTCCTTCGTCAGGGTTCGACATGATGTCCAAAAAACGGCTGGTCGTTTGGAGTAGGTTTCCGTTGCATGACCAGTGCGCTGCTGTCGCCATGGTCTTCCTCAGAGTCTGCCAGGAATCGCCTTCCGATGTCGATCTGCTTCAGCTCGAGGATCTGTCCGAATCCGTCCAATCAGATTTGAAGCCTCGCAAACGGTTGGCGCTGAACATGCTATTTAAAAGGTTGGCTTTTCCTGTTTTGTGTTTCAGCTTCGCGTTTGGCAACTTGCATGCGCATGCACGAACCTTCCCTCGCCATGAAGGTGGATGTTCACTTGCCTAGTGGAGATGGCTGCTTCATAGAAATCTCACCGGAGACGCCCATGAGCGAGCTGAAGGCTGCAGCACAGCAGCACTTTCAGCGCCGCTTCAAGCTCACTGCGAAAGGCCGGCAGCTCGATTCGACAGCCACGCTGAGCGAGGCCGGGTTGCGAGATGGGGACGCAGTGACTGCGGTTGTCCAGCTTGGCTATTTGGCTGCAACCGCAAATGCGTTTGCTTGGCATGGCCACGAGGTTGTGACCTGGGGCTTTCCATGCTTTGGTGGAGACAGCAGCCAGGTGCACGAGCAGCTGAGGAACGTCCAGAGCATCCAAGCAACTCAGCTCGCTTTTGCTGCCATTCTTGAATCTGGGGCTGTTGTGACCTGGGGTCATCCGGACTTTGGCGGAGACAGAGGTCAGGTTCAGGATCAGTGAGGAATTTCCAGAGCATCCAAGCAACTGGCCGTGCTTTTGCTGCCATTCTCACGGAAGAGTGCCGTCTACTTCGCCGGTAATAAGGTAGTTTAATCAAAGTACTCTCCCACCCTTTTCACAAGGAACCAGACGTTCGGGACCCGGTCCCTTTAAAAAGGAACATGGTCCAAACCAGGCCCGATTCCCCGAACGTCGAACGGTTCCATGTGAGAAGGGAGGGTATGCCAAGGCCAATCAACCCCAAAGGGGGACGGGTCCGCCTCCCGCTGCCAATCCGCAGCATCAGAGGCACCCATCCCACCGATGTGTTTTTTGTTCGCGGTTTCGACAGGGGTCAAAGAGGCCAGCTTTCAGGTTCGATCCTCGGTGCTTTGAAAACGGATGCATGTTTTTGGTGGTCCTTGGCCTCCCTCACACGAACATGGCACTGAGAGGTGGTCCCTTCAAAAGGAAACCAATCTTCCAGGTACCTCCCCACAGGTGACATGTTAGTTGGAGGAAGGGTAACCGTTTGGAAGTTCTGAAGGAGTTCGGAAAATGAAGGCAAGTGTCGGCCTCATGCCAAACTTGTTCCGATTCGGCAAAAGGCAAACGGAAGTTGATGAATCTCCCTTCGCCAAATCTCGCGGCATCTTCCAGCAGTCCCCCTCTTTCCCTCGGACCTTAAGTGTCCCCCCGCAACCTCCAAATGCCCGGCCTTTTTTTAGGGTATGATGTCGACCCTCTACTAACAAAATAGGTATTTACCATGGACACCCGATCGGTTTTTCAAAAAGCCCTAGAAAAAAGGCCGGGTATTTGGAGGTTACGGGGGTCAACTTTCTAAGGGTTGATTCCCCATTCTTTTCAACCATCGTTCTTTCCAAAAATTGGCCGTTTCGCTGGGTTTCCGGAGGTTTTCTAGAAAGAAGGATCCCTGGAAAGAATGGGGAAGGTAGCACTAGAAGCTTGGAAAGTGAAAAAGCCGGAAAAGCCAGCTTCTTGGAGCTTTTTAGCCAGGCTATGTTTTGGAAAACCGGTTTGGGTTTTTTTAAAGGGTAAATACAGATCCCTTTTTTAGAAGAGGGTCGACCAATGATGCCAACTAAAAAATTGGCCTCGGGTCTGAGTCGGGGGTACAGAGCGAGGAGCAACACTCTCGAGCCCTCCGGAGGCCTGGAAATCGAAATCTCCAGATCCCCACCAGAAGTGAAGGCTTCGCCTTAAGGGACGTGTGTGTGTGTGTGTGTGTGTGTGTGTGTGTGTGTGTGTGTGTGTGTGTGTGTGTGTGTGTGTGTGTGTGTGTTTGTTTGTTTGTTTGTTTGTTTGTTTGTTTGTTTGTTTGTTTGTTTGTTTGTTTGTTTGGTTGTTCGTTTGTTTTGTGGGGGGGGGGGACCACCACACATTCCGTAGGGTAGCTGAACTGAACGGTGCGAAAGGATTTCGTCCACGCTATTACAGGGGGGAATCGTTCCATCATTCCGTTGGATGGATCTCGCAATCATTTATCGTATTTCTTTTCTCTTGGTTTCGAAACCAAGGCAGTAGGACATGGGAAACATCGGTAGTTGTAGCTAGTTGTTTCGGGTAGCAAAAACACGTTCGGTTTCCTCGTTCTTGCCCTTTGGGGAGGTCGCCACACCTTACCGCCAAAAATATCAGCTTCCACCAAAAGTGCAGGGTGTAGATTCGACTTCGACTTCCTTTGCAGCTACTCATGCGGAGAAAGTGAAGGGTTGGGTTTTTGAAAGGGACGGGTTTTGGGTTCCATGTTTATCTGGGAGCATCCCAGCCTGGTTCCTGGGTGCGCGGTTCCTTGTTCGGCACCTCAAATGTGGAAACATCTGTTTCGAGGATGTCTCCTAGGGCAATCTGTTTGTCACAAGAATGGGTTGTTCTTTGGGCTCCCGCAAGCGACAACTTGGGTGCACCATATTGTGAAGACCGTTCCCCACTCCATTCGGCAGCACGGATTCGGTTGGACATACCAGATTTTCCAGAAGGGACCCCCCCAGCAAGCAGGGCCTTCTCTGCAAACATCGGAACATCCGCACCTTCCACCCCCCAACGGGATATTTCTCTCCCGGTGCACCGGACACGCGTTCATTGGGCACAGAACACAGGACAGGCCGGTTGACGCGCACGTGGAAGGTCCGAATGGCGCGCGTCAAAATGGACCCGAATTCAGGTGGATTTGTCTCAAAACAGACCCAAGAAATGGCAAGAACAGTGTCCTTTTGGTTCAAAAAAACAAAAAACACCCATACCCCCCCCCCCTCCCCCGCTCACAACTGCAACTCGACACATCACAGCCCAAAAAACAGCAAACAGCAAGAAAAGCACCAAAAGTACAAATTGTTTTTCCAGCCTGTTTCCACCAAAACGGGGGCTAGGACCTGGACTCTCACGTGGGGCTCGGCTGGCAGGTGCTGGACGGCCTGGCGAAGCAAAAGCAAGGACCGAGACGGAGTGCGCGAAGGACTGAAGCGGAGTGGGATGGGTGGATGGATTGGTGGGTAGGTGGGTAGGTGGATAGGTGGGTAGGTTGATAGGTGGGTAGGTGGATAGGTGGGTAGGTGGGTAGGTGGGTGGGTAGGTGGGTGGGTGGGTGGGTAGGTGGGTGGGTGGGTGGGTGGGTAGGTGGGTGGGTGGGTGGGTAGGTGGGTAGGTGGGTGGGTGGTGGGTGGGTAGGTGGGTGGGTGGGTAGGTGGGTAGGTGGGTAGGTGGGTGGGTGGGTGGGTGGGTGGGTGGGTGGGTAGGTGGGGTGGGTAGGTGGTGGGTGGGGTAGGTGGGTAGGTGGGTGGGTGGGTGGGTAGGTGGGTGGGTGGGTAGGGGGTGGGTAGGTAGGGTGGGTGGGTGGGTGGGTAGGTGGGTAGGTGGGTAGGTGGGTGGGTGGGTAGGTGGGTGGGTGGGTGGGTGGGTAGGTGGGTGGGTGGGTGGGTAGGCAGGTGGGTAGGTGGGTAGGTGGGTGGGTGGGTAGGTGGGTGGGTGGGTAGGTGGGTGGGTAGGTGGGTGGGTGGGTAGGTGGGTGGGTGGGTGGGTAGGTGGGTGGGTGGGTTGGTAGGTGGGTAGGTGGGTAGGTGGGTAGGTGGGTAGGTGGGTGGGTGGGTGGGTGGGTAGGTGGGTAGGTGGGTAGGTGGATTGGTGGATTGGTGGGGGGGGGGCCTTAATTCGCCCTGTTTCAGATTTGCTTTCCTGGGCTGATTCAGGGATACCCCCCCAATAGCCCCTGACTCAGCACGGGTGGGTAAACGTATGGGGCTTGGCCTATGAGTTGTCAATAGGGCCTATTGACTTGACTGCTATTGGGCAACGGATCTTTAGACTTTAACGTTTTGGTTGAAATCAAGTTGGATTTCCCACATGAACCCCCCCAAAAAGTTATTCACTTTTTGCAGCGGGGTCGTTCCAGCAACCAAGAAATAAGCGTGGTCATCGGAAATGCGTTGCATGGGTGTATCTTAAGATAGAGAACCCCAAGATTCAGAAGTTACCGGTTCCCATTGCTTTCCCTTCAGGCCCACAGCAACCAAGTTGAAAGTCAGTAGGGCGGAGTTGCAAGCCGAAGACCCGAAGACCCGAAGGCGTGATGTGCACCCGTCAGGCTTGAATCAGCTTGATTCATGGCCTGGATCGGAAGTTCCTTCGGCGGCGGAATTTGTTGGGGTTGGATGTGGTTTGGGGATTTGAGTTTGGGGATTTGAGTTTGGGGATTTGGGTTTGGGGATTTGGGTTGGGGTTTTGGTTGGTTTGGGGATTTGGTTTGAACAATTTGGTTTGGTTTGGTTTGGTTTGGGAATTTGAAGCCTTGGTGTGAGTAAATGGGACACCACCCCCTAACGCCACCTCCAAACCGTGAAGCTGAACGTGAGGGGTGTGAGAAAGCCGTCTGGGCCTTGCCCCAAAGCGAATCGACCTTAAGCCACCTCTCCCATGATCCATATTTTGTCACTCCAAAATGTTAGCCATTTGGGCCATTTGTTTCCAAGTCCTCTGGGCAAGAGAGTCAGTGCGTGTGTGTGTGTGTGTGTGTGTGTGTGTGTGTGTGTGTGTGTGTGTGTGTGTGTGTGTGTGTGTGTGTGTGTGTGTGTGTGTGTGGTTGTGTGTGTGTTTGTGCGTGTGGCAAACGCTGAGCCACGCTTCAATCCTGAGCTCATAGTTGTCAATCCCAATCAGGATCGCGCTCAGCTTGGCCTTTCCAACATCGAACATACGAGCTGGAACTACCCCCAGTTTTCCCTGGAGCTTGTGAGGTGTTTCTTCAAAAATGCAATCAATTTCTCATCGCTCAAACCAAAGTTTCGAATCCTCTACAGGCCGGCAGCTGTCCACTTCCATTTGTGTCACTACCTTTGATACCAAAGGCTGACTGGAAGGACCGGACCTAACATTCTTCTCTGATTCGACTTGACTTTGGATTTGGTGTGAAGAACCCAGCCCCGATCTGGAGATTTCTTCTGATTGCTTTGCACGTGAAGACACTCATGGTGTTTTTCTTCGGACGCCCGCTGGGTGCGCTTTGGTTTCCCTTTGGCTTCCTTTGGTCCACCAAAAACCGGGCACCGACTCCGAAAAGACGAGAGACCCCTTTGGAGGAGTGGCGCGGCCTTTCCGAAACGTCGGCGGTCGTTGCAGCAGGAGCTTCTTGGTCGGCGGATGCTCGCTGGGATGCTCGCGCTTTGGCATGACCGGGGTTTGGGAGGGTGGGGGTGGGTTCCGGGGTTGCTGGGGATGGGCTTGACCTCTGCGGAGGGACTCCGGCGAAGTGGACACTGAAGCTGAAGTTTCCTCAAGTGGTTAGATTCTGTGATACGTGATGAAGAACATCCACACTAGGATCTTGGGCTGGGACTAGTTGACGCGTGATATCCCTTTGTGTAAAACGAGCGGGGCCCAATGAATCTTGGCTGGCAAACAAAGGGGACGGCCAACAAATCAGAATCAAAAAGGAGAGGGAATTCTGGGGAAGAAATGGCTGGCGTTCTTTTTGGTTTCCTTTGCAAATATGTTCCAAGACATCCCCGCCCCACGCCCGCCTGCACGGCGCGTACTCAAACAGCCAGTGCCGAAAGACCCTTATGCAATGACTCCATTTGGGTGTGGGTCAAAAATAGGTATCCAAAATGAATCCTGGTAAATGGAAACATAGACTAAAGCCTGCGGTCCATATCCGGGTGCTTTAAATTTTGATCGACAAAAACTCACTATTCTAACATGATCAAAGACACCCCCTACCCTCCCACCAACTAACATGGAAGTGCAAAAAGGCCAACTAACCAAGAGGAAAGTAGTCCTTCCACAGGGGGTCTGTGCACAAACCCATGTTAGCTGGTGGGAGGGTAAGTGGTGGGTTAAAGGGAACAACCCCGTGATTTCCGAGGCGCCCGGGCCTGCTCGCAGCAGATGCTGGAGCTGAGGCGCACGAAAGAAGACGCCGGATGTCGGCGTTGCTTTTCTTGCGCCGTGTAGACGGGAACCATCCAGAACCTCCAAACTGGGCTCCAAACCCACCCTTTTCGAGGGAAGCTGATTGAACCAGAACTACCCCCACTCCAAATACCCGATGCCTTTTTAGTTTGTACGATTTGTCGACCTCGGGCGTAGAGAAAAAATATCTTGAAAAAGTGACAGAATACTTGTGGTATTCTTTTTTTATGAGAGGTGGAAACAAATCTTTGATAAACTCACTTCCTGAGTTCATGAACTTTAAACTTTTTGGGAAGACCATTTTAGTGGTAAATATAAAGTTTGAATTTTTTTTGGGCCATCCACTCAGCAAGTGAGTAAAGGTGAGCAGCAAAATCATCTACGCATCCTTGTTCAGACGTAGCATTCCTATTTGTAGCGATTCTTGTGTCGCACAGCAGACGGACAACATGGTCAACATGTCTTTGAGGGGTATGGAGAACCTCATTGACCAATCCCTACCAACCCCAAGGGGTCAAAACCACCCAGCAAAGCTCAGTCCCATTGAAACTCGTCCCATTGAAACCCCATTCAAACCCCAGAAAGGGTGCCCCCTACTCCAAATACCCACTTTTACCTCTCTTTTTTTAGTAGAGGATCATAACCTCAAAAAATATGTATTTTCCCTTGGGCAGTGCTTTCAGGCTGGAAATACTCTGGCATTTTTTGGCGCGTCCGTTTGGCATGTTTCTATTTGAGGTGCAGGGAGCTGGGCGCTCTGCGGTTGCAGGAGGCACCGCCTGGCGGATGTGGGGGGGTTGTCTCAAAATGGGGATGCCTCCCCTCCACTTGAGTGCTATTGGGTTGGATCTTTAGACTTCAACTTTTTGGGAAATCAAGGGGTGTTTCCACTAAACCCGCAAAGATGTAAAAACTTTATTGCACAGGGGTCGTTACAGCAACCAAGTGCATTGGTCCACAAAAACCCCGCAACCAAATATGTCAGAAGCGTTGCCAGTGAGAAGGAAAGGTTGGCTGGACCCCAAAGTTGGCTCCTCGAAGAGAAGGACACATTGTGAGAAGGACCTGAACATCAGGGACGAACGAACCCGTAGGTTCTATCCCAGCCGCGGCATTTCTCTTAGACACCCCGTGGGTTTCTTCCTTTTTTATCTTCTTTCCTCAAGGGTTCCGGAGTTGGGGGCTCCGCATTTCCATTAGACACCCAGTGGGTTTCTTCCTTTCATCCTTTTTCCCCAACAGTTTGGGGCCTTTGCCCTTACGGTTGCTGGGCATCTGAGCTACAATCAACAACCCGAAGAGTGCCGGATCTTTCCGATAGGAATCTTCGGGGGTGTCTGTCGACGTCACTGTGAAGAGAAAAGCAGTTGGACTCCACAAGTGTTGCTTAGAGTTAGGGCTGGGGTGAAGCTACCAGCCCGATGCAGCACCATCCAAGGAAGAGAGGTAAACAAAAGTCAAGATTCAGCATTAGCCCCTGTAGTCAAGAGAATGGTTTGCACGTGTGTGTGTGTGTGTGTGTGTGGGTGTGCGGGTGCGGGTGCGGGTGTCGGGTGCGGGTGCGGGTGCGGGTGCGCATGCGTGCTTGCGTGCTTGCGTGCTTGCGTGCTTGCGTGCTTGCGTGCTTGCGTGCTTGCGTGCTTGCGTGCTTGCGTGCTTGCGTGCTTGCGTGCTTGCGTGCTTGCGTGCTTGCGTGCTTGCGTGCTTGCGTGCTTGCGTGCGTGCTTGCGTGCGTGCGTGCGTGCGTGCGTGCGTGCGTGCGTGCGTGCGTGCGTGCGTGCGTGCGTGCGTGCGTGCGTGCGTGCGTGCGTGCGTGTGTGTGTGTGTGTGTGTGTGTGTGTGTGTGTGTGTGTGTGTGTGTGTGTGTGTGTGTGTGTGTGTGTGTGTGTGTGTGTGTTTGTGTGTGGGTGGGCGGGTGGGCGGGCGGGTGTGTGTGTGTGTGTGTGCTGAGCGTCAGTTCAACCCTGACGCCAACATGTTTCACAAGCAGTGAGCGTGGCAGCCATCTTCCTAGCCACGCCAACGAAGCTATGGAAATTTGGCCGGAAACGCTGAGGGACGCCTCAATGCGTACCTGCATTCGTGATGTAAAGTCCTTTTTGGCCCTCTGTTTCTCTGGCCGTGTGTGCTTCATGTTGGACCTTGTAGTGTTTTTTTCGAATCTAGAGGGAAGCGCCACTCGAACCATGCACTTGAACCACCCACTCGAATCACACCCACTCGAATTTCAGACTACTCCCTTGGGAGTCTACGTGTGTGGTGCTTCTAGATTGATCTAAAAGCAAAGCAACATGGAATCTTGGGAGAAGCCTAGGGCCTACGTCTCGCATTCACTTGGCACGCGTTTGGGGTTCGAAACAAGTCGCACAGGGAAGGGGCAACCCCCCTCTTTCACAGCCAGGTGAGTCACAATCAAACCTAAATAGACGAAGGTTTGTACAGCCCAAAACATGAAGAGGTTTTGGATATGTGCCCCTTTAATAAATTTCTTAGCGCGGGGTCTGGACGAATCCCTAAGAATCGTGAGGTTTTGGCAAGTGAACTTGCAGGGGGTGGGGGCGGCAACAATATGGACCCCTTGGCCTGGCCGTCACCTGTAAGGTTCATCACCACTGCTCCCTTCCATTTGCTAAGCACATGCAACGTTGCACGTTAGTCTGAGAGAATTCGCGTCGCACACAGCAAAGAGGTCACAAACGATTGCTACAGATGTGGGCAGCCAGGACACATGGCAAAGCAATGCAGCGTGGTGATCTACAAACTACAATGGACGACAGGTTGTCACACTCTTCTACGTTTGTGAGGTTAATGCAAGGCAAGGCTGGTCAGAGATTACAGCGCTGCCAAAACGAGCGGGGCTTCAGACACGCAGCACACAGCAAGGTCAGATCGGCATGATCGCACCGACTACAACACACACACAGACTGGCAGTGCAGACGCGGGGTATGCAGGCGACTACTGTCAGCTCAACACAAAAGGTGAACTTTTCAGAGCACAGACAATACAGGAAGACACTTTTCACACCATTGAGAACACAGTACAGAAGCACAACCGTCAGATACAAGGATGATACAACGACCATATTTGACGACACGTATCAAGCAATGGGCACACAGAGCACAACAACAGATGTGGAAAGGAGAACAGTTTTCAGGAACAAACAACGCTTGGCGCCTTTGTACATCAAGGCCTTGAGCCTGTATACAGCATCGCCCTCAGCGCAAACATACCACACAGCATGCCGCCTCACACACACACAGGCTTGTCGCGCCAGGTATCCAGGTGCACGAGTCACTTTAACTTTAACAATGTGTTTGTATATCACACGACATATGTATATATATGTATAGATGTGGTCACCCCTCCCCAGGGCCTACCTTTCCTCTCTTCTAGTACAAGGTGTCGAGTCTACTCCGTTTGCCTCGTTCTTGCAGATGCCTGAAAACACTGTAAAATACAATGTTTTGGTTGGTGTTATACCTTCTATATGACAGCAAATGCTTGCTTTGTTTCAGCTTGAAAGGCAACAAAGCAAACGGATTCCGTTTTCAGATTCAAGTCTGGCTTTGTCTGAAAACACTGGTTTTACAGTAAGCTTTGAACACACCAGGAAAAACATTGAACAAATGATGCTTTTTGCAGCTTTGAGCTAGACCAATTTTGGAAGTCTGGGGATATTTGCCCTTTATTTGTTTAGCCACATTTAATCTACATCAAATTGGGGAATGAGTACTATTACAGTTTGTTTGCAAAGGCCAAGTGATTTCTTTCCAGATTAAGCTCTATTCCAATTTAAGTCATATTTCGGGAAGGATTCTTGATTAATTTCTTATGTTCAAAAGCCACTTGAATTCTGTGTGCAGTAAAAGTATATGTAAACTCTACTAAAATGTCAATTTTCCTTATTTGGAAAGGTATTCCTATTCTGATTGTTGTGGTGAAGTATGAAATTTGGTGAACTATGTGCCTACTAAATTCTATCCAATATGCAAGTTCAATTCGGAGCAAATCGGGTTCTGGAGAGGTCAATGCCCTGAGTGGTGGTAATTTACACGTTGGTTCTGACTTGTATTCGGAAAGGAATGCATATTTGGATATGTTGGAGGACTCCAAATTATGAGGCTTGGAGATTGCGAGGATTCTGATCTCCAGATTCTAGGTTTCGGTTTCAGGTGTTTCAACATTGACATTTCAGGGGATTAGAGATCCAACAAAATGCTGTAAAACACATTTTTTTGCAGACACTGCTCAGATTGTGTTCCCTGTGGCCGAAGATTGTTATTCCCCAAGCAACATTTTTTCCCTTCAACATTCCAATTCAACTCGCAGTATTTGGAAAGGAATCTATATTTGGACATGTTGGAGGACTCCCAGCTCCAAATTATGAGGCTTGGAGAATCCAACAGTAGACATTTCGAGGTTTCTGATCTCCAGATTCTAGGCTTTAGGACATTTCAAGGGATTGGAGGTCCAACAATATGCTGTAAAACGCAGTGTGTTGAAGAATTGCTCAGATTGTGTTCCCTTGGACCGAAGACTGTTCATTTCCCAAACAACATTTTGCCCCCTTTAACATTCCAATTCAATTCGGAGTAAAATCCTTTTTGGAAAGGAATTCATGTTGGAGGACTCCCAGCTCCAAATCATGAGGCTTGGAGAATCCAACATTAGACATGTCGAGGGCTCTGATCTCCAGATTCTAGGTTTCAGGTGCTTCACCAGGGCCAACAAAATGCTGTAAAACGCAGTGTTTTGAAGAAATTGCTCAGATTGTGTTCCCTTGGACCGAAGATGGTTCATTTCCCAAACAACATTTTGCCCCCTTTAACATTCCATTTCAATTCGGAGTAAAATCCTTTTTGGAAAGGCATTCATCCCAGCTCCAAATTATGAGGCTTGGAGAATCCAACATTAGACATGTCGAGGGTTCTGATCTCCAGATTCTGTGTTTTGAAGAGATTGCTCAGATTGTGTGCCCTTGGACCGAAGATTGTTCATTCCCCAAACAACATTTTGCCCCCTTTAACATTCCAATTCAATTCGGAGTAACATCCTTTTTGGAAAGGCATTCATGTTGGAGGACTCCCAGCTCCAAATCATGAGGCTTGGAGAATCCAACATTAGACATGTCGAGGATTCTGATCTCCAGATTCTAGGTTTTAGGTGTTCCGAAATGGAAATGTCAGAGGTCCAACAAAAATGCTGTAAAACACGGTGTTTTGCAGAAGTTGCTCAGATTGTGTTCCCTTGGACCGAGGATTGATCCTTTTCCCAAACAACATTTTCCCCAAACAACAGTATCTAAACTTGCCGGAAAGTTTCAAAAAACCTTCTTGGGTGTTTGGCGTTTTCCTGCAACAAGGCAACACCCTGGGAAGTCTTCATGGTCCTGGTATCCTTGAAAGGGACAGGAGGGGGGGAGGGCGCAACCAACGGGGGAAAAAGATTTCCCACCACCTCCCCCGCCCCCCTCCCTCCCCCTGTCCCAGGCTTCTCAACCTCCCCCCGGTGCCCAGGTGTTGTCTTGTTGCAGGGAAACCGTCAAACCCTTGACATAGTTTTTAATCTTTCCAGAAAGTTTATCAACTCTTCGCGGTTGTTCCTCAACAGACTTGTCACCCACACAAAATATGCAACAACAGCACACTTCTTGCGTATATGTGCTCACGCCCCTTGTCTTTAAAATAAGAGGATTTGGTTCATTTGGAAGTGGAAAGATAAGCCCTGCGGGGGGTGGGTGGGTGAGCGTATAAATAAATAAATATATATACATATATATATATATATACGTATATATATATATATTCTTGACTGGTGCAGGTCTTTCGCGCGTGGTCGGGGCATCTTTGCGCACTCAGCCGGGACCTTCGCAAGGCGCGGGAGGCTCGCGAGTTGTCGACGCGTGTATTGCATCGAGGCCTTGCAGGGAATGGGTTTGTGTTTCCTTGAGGGTGCCTTGAAGGGAAGCCAAGGGACCACCCAATTTTGACGAAGCGCCTGAATGGGTATGAGTTCCAATCGGCGACCCTTTGGATCATTTGGGAACCGGAACGGGTTCGCCTTGTTCGAGGGCGCGATAAGTTGAGTGGGGTTGGGGGGAAGTTCAAATCAAAAGTCATGGTCATCAGAGAATAGCAAGGGCAATGCTGTAACCCTTTGCGTTGTGCACTTGTTCAAAAAAGGACGCCAGCACAGGCAGTCTGACACATACCCAGCAGAGTTCATCTTTCGAACCGGATGGACATCAATCCCCATGTATCTAAAGAGTCCCAATCAACATTTCTATCCAAATGGCTTCGTCTTTTGCGCGGCGAACCCCTTGAACATGAACCTCAGTTCTGAACCCAGCGGGGGTTCCTCGCTGCTTGGGCTTGGTTTTGTTTGAAGGGAAATCCCGAGAGTGGCGTCCCTTTAACCGTTTGAGCAAAAACAGAAAGGACATCCTCACGACTTGCGTGATCCGAAGAAATGGCGTGGGGTAGGGAATGAGAATTAGAAACTGGGGTAGAAATGGCGTGGGGTGGGGGGAAGCGTGGGGTAGGGAATCCTCGTGACTTGTGCGATAGGTAGGGAATGAGAATTGGCGTGACCCGAAGAAACCATCCAACTGGTGGTTTCCTTCCAGGGGAATCCCTGGGTTCATTCAACCACATTCCCTGCTGAGCACATGCAAGAAAAAGAATGTTGAAGAGTTGACACCGGTGAACATGGATTCCGAGGTATAATTCATGTCCACCGAGGCCCCCCCCCATCCAAATGTACACCCAAATTATTGGTTGTCTTTGAACAAGGTGAACCCACCAGAAAGGGCCTCGATTTTTCCTTGGTTGATATTCGATTTCATGTTTTTGTTTTTTTGGAGCATCGATTTGTATCCCTCGTGATTTCTCGGCTTGTGTTCAGGATTCCATTCCCAATGATGTTCCCAACGAAGTTCCCAACAATCTCGACAGTCTCAGCCCGAAGGTTGCGCAAGCGCAAGGAAGAACAGCGGAGGGTTCGGGGAAATCGCTCGCACTTTTTCAGAAACAGCCGCGCCTGTGAAAACGCGGCTCAACTGTTTCGGGGTAACGCGTGGCAGTTGATCATTGAACCACCCGGACCTTTCGATCCAAAAGTGCCAGGGCTCTACATGGCAAAAACGGGGTGCAATCCGTGAGACCCGCAGAGACCCACATGCAGAATGGGTAACGGGTATCTTATCATACTCTAACTGGGGGATACTAGGGGTACAGTGGATTCCCTTAATATTACAAGTAAGCCAATCGCATCCAACAACAAAACCCTGGCAAACTGCCGAACAATGCAGGATTTTCTGGTGTGCAGGCTTCCCTTGTCGCCCTGCAACATGGGTGTATCTCTGGTTGAGGATACCAAATGTTGGGGGGTTGTTTTAAAAGGACACCCAAGGGAGGCCCTTTTTTTTTGGAGATTCCCTCGAAAGACAAGCCTACATGGATGTGGGTCAAAACCAATGGGATCCCATTTTGGGGTAGGTGAATGCACCACCCATTTTAGAACCGATTTGAGCGGGGATGTGGGATGTT